>LOJH01013558.1:0-10834 GCA_001685095.1 Ellobius talpinus
CCTGCCGCTCTCCCGGGCTACCCGGCCATGTCTCCCGCCTGGCTCCGGCCCCGACTACGGTTCTGTCTGCTCCTGCTGCTGCTGCTGCTGGTGTCGGCGGCGCGGGGTTGCGGGCCGGGCCGAGTAGTGGGCAGTCGCCGGAGGCCGCCTCGCAAACTCGTGCCGCTTGCCTACAAGCAGTTCAGCCCTAACGTGCCAGAGAAGACCCTGGGCGCCAGCGGGCGCTACGAAGGCAAGATCGCGCGCAGCTCGGAGCGCTTCAAGGAGCTCACTCCCAACTACAATCCCGATATCATCTTCAAGGACGAGGAGAACACGGGTGCCGACCGCCTCATGACCCAGGTGAGAGCGATCGGTCCTTCCAGCGCGCCATCGAAGCACCTCCACCTGCCCGGCACTATCCTCTTGCCTGGCACCTTTTCCCGACTGCCTGGCACGCCCCCTGGCACCTGCCCTCATGAATCCCGGGTGTCTTTCTGCCCAAGACGGGCTGGCCAAGGGACCCCGCGGGAGTGCTGGCATCCCGGATCCCGCCCACTGTCTTTGAGAGGAGTTCTCTGCTGCTGCCAAGCCCCACAGCTCAGCAGGTTGGCGGGCGCCTCTGCCCGCCGCTCAGGTCAGATCTGGCACTCGAAGGTACCTCGACCTGGCTGCCTCTTGCGCCTGCGGGGATCACGCCATCCCTCCTAGCCTAACATTTCTCACAGCCCAGCTCTGGTCATTTCAAAGCCACTTGGCACCCCTAAGGCGGAGAAGCTCAGGACATCAGTGACCCCATGGCCTTTCCTCCCCATGTGCCACTTGATTAGCTGCGCTGCCCTCTCCTGGAGCCCTGTCTTGGCTGGCTCTGGGATTAACGAATAGCAGGGAAAAGTTGAGTTTGGAGGCAGAGGTAGGAAAGGGAACCAGCCGGGTAAGCCCACGTGTCTGTCGCGAGGGTTGAGCAGCGCGGTTGCGGTTAAAGGGTGGGGTGCTGAAGCCTTCAGGCTCTGAGACCAAGCTTGGGGGAATCCTTCAGCTTGGTGGCACGGACGAGAAGGATGGGAAGTAGGAGAAGGGATGCCTAGGAAGGCAGGGAGCAGAGATGACACTATCTCTCCATGCGCGGAGCAGGACCCAACTCCGCCAGACAACAGGGTCGCACACTTCCTTCTCCGAAGCCTTGTTCGCCTCGGGAAGGACAAACTCCCCTTCCCGTTGGGGTCTACCGGCCCATTCCCTATTAATAGGCTGCCACTTTTCTAAATCTTTAGAGAAAGCAACTAAACCACGGCCTTCAGCGTGCGCCCTGGCGCCGGGGCTGGCCAGCCTATGTCGGGGCCGAAGGTTGGCCGGTGGCCGGGCTGGGCTGGGCGCCGAGGAATGCAGATAAGGATCCGGGCCACAGGCTGGGCAATCATTGACAGTGAGCGCCCAGGCTCTGTACCAGAAGGAGGGGGTAGAGGGGACTACTCGAACGAATGGGAGCTGGCTAGTAAGGCAGACAGACATACATGAGGTCTAAGGACTGTCAAGGGTCTAGAAGGAGCCGGTGGAGCTACCTCCCCTTACTGTGGGTTAGCACCCCCAAGCAGGCTGCGCAGTTGGGAGGACTGACTAAGCCTTGGATTATAGTCACTGTTGACTCCTGGGAGGCTAAGTCCAAGGGTCTGTGGGGCCCGAGCTCAGTGGGGCAGAGGTAGGTTGGTACTTGGCGGGCCTGGCACTCACTTCAGCGGAGGGCCCCTTCCCCGCATGTGAGAACTCCACCCCCTTTCCTCAGTCAACTACAAGGTCCTTTGAGACCCTTGAAGAGGCAGCCACCACTGATGATCCTTGTCCCCAGGGCAAAGCTCCACTCCCACACTGTTCAAGGAAGATTCTGAGGATTGGGGCCCGTTTCCTGAGATCAAAGGCTCGGGTTTTTCACGGGCCTCTTCCTAAATAGGGGCAATGCACCCTAGTAGAGGTGTGAGAGCTCCCTGGTCCCTTGGGGAGGCACGACCTCTTTGTCCCAGTCAGATGGGCAGGGTACTGGTTCTCTGCCTGTCGTATCTCCAGCTAAGCGTGGGCAGACGTGGGCTCATAAGAAGGCCCCAAGAGGAACGTTTTTGTGGCAGTTACTGGAGGGATCTAAGCAGACCTGGAATTTTCCTCCAACACACCCCCTGACCCACGCTACTGGCCCGGTCTGCACCTGCCGTGCTGGCAAGGCTCGGGTGTCTGGTGGCCTCAGCTCTGGGGCTGCGGTGACACCTACTGGGCACCTTTGGCCTTGCATGCCTAGCAGGTCAGCCCGCAGCAGTGTGAGTGTTACAATCCCTCCCCGCGGAACGCCCGCCTTGGTGCCTAGGTAAAATGAGGAACTCGCCTCTGGAAAAGCATAGCTATAGCTACATTTGTGGCGAAACCAAACTAATCAGGGGAGAGGGGGCCAAGCGAAACTCCACTGACTGGAGAAGAGTCCCCTGAGGGTGCGTACTCCATGCGCCTTCCAGATTTGTGGCGCCACTATATGGCCTAGTTCCCTGGAGACTCCCGACTGTGGGAGAACACATTTAGAGTGCTCTATTCCTAAGGGAAAGGGGCAGAGGTCCTCCCAAGTTTTCCAAGTCTTTTGAGTGGTGTGGGAGAGTCGGATGAAACTTCTGTTACCTGCACCTGGATAGGGCTCCCTTCCCTAACTGCGAGCTCCTTTCACTCCGCAGCGCTGCAAGGACCGTCTGAATTCGCTGGCTATCTCTGTCATGAACCAGTGGCCAGGTGTGAAGCTGCGGGTGACCGAAGGCTGGGATGAAGATGGTCATCACTCAGAGGAGTCTTTACACTATGAAGGCCGTGCGGTGGATATCACCACCTCAGACCGCGACCGAAATAAGTATGGACTGCTGGCACGCTTGGCAGTGGAGGCAGGCTTCGACTGGGTGTATTACGAGTCCAAGGCCCACGTGCATTGCTCTGTCAAGTCTGGTGAGCCGCTGCCGGGGGGCTGGACCCGGGGCAGGGGCCGCAGGGCATGGGCAGGCAGCCCAAGGCCCAGTAGGGCCAAGAAGGTGAAGATGGCCTCCAGGGGATGGAGGCGGGGAACCAAGGGAAGAGGATTTCGGAGGCGGCAGCAGCGCTCCCCGCAGCTGTTTTGGACTGCCTGCTCTTCTCATGTCCGGTAGTGCTGTGGCAGGAGCCTAGAGAGACAGGGCCTATTCCCGTGCCACTGAGTGCTGACGTGGTGGTTCACAGCCCAGAGACTGCCACAGGAAGTACAAGACAGAACAAGTTGAAGAAGGAGGAAGACAGGCTGGCAGGCATCACCGCTCCCCACCCCCATCCAGGTCCATACAAAACAAGGCATGGTGGGGTTAGGGGCCAGAGTGTGTCCAGACATCAGTATGCCTGACCAGGAGACCAAAGGTTCAGAACCTACCACTCAGATGAGGTCAGGCCTCCCAGCGGGGCGCAGGCGTCCCCAACCTCTTCCCCAGAGCCCCAAAGCTGGAAAATTTGGGGTGAAAGCCCAAAATAAAGTGGACTCAATAAAGTGGATTTTCCCAGATTGGCCGCCTTGTTGATCGGAACTTGCAGGCCCTGGAGCCTTGCCCCAGTCTCATCAGTGACCCTGTGACTTACACTTAACCCACTCACGGATGCCTCACATGGTTCTCCCGTGGGCCTCAGTTGGCTGCAGGCTCCACCCTCTACATGGGACCATATAGTAGTTGCATGCACAGACTAGCACACTAGATCTTTTTCAATACTTTTGATCCACCTGGGTTCACAAGGGTGATCCTACCAACACCCCTTGCCCACAACCCGACCCTTTCAACAGTGTGTACTTACAACCACATCTCCCTTCATCTAAAACACTGACCTAGGGTCAGCTCCCCAAGTGGCCACTTCTGTTCATGACTCCTGACCCCAGACACTGTCCTCCATTCCACCTTCTGATGTCACTGTGTCCAGTCCCTGCGGAAGTAACCAACACATGAACTGAAAATGATGATTGTTGTCCTTGCCGTTAACTCTCCCCTGAGCACTCACTCTGAGGGGGTTTAGGAGTTTGTTTTCTTCACGGACTGGCCTTCCTCTAACTTCTATAGACACAGATGGTCAGCTCTGTCATAGCGCTATACTTGGAAGACCAGTCTGGGAGGGCCGTTTCTTGGAAGTGTTTCATCAAGTGGCAGAACAGACTACCTAGACTTCCGCCAAGCTAAGCAACTTCCCATTTTCATAAGGCGGCAACTTTCCTGGGGGTCAGGCCTTAAGCAGCCAATGGCTCTCCTGACCTCCAGCATCTGGCTGCTTTACAGTGGAATATGAGCAGATGGGATGTCATCTGGTGTTCGAGCCCCAGTGTGAGCCTCTTATTGGCCAGGGTTTGGGCTGGGGAGAAGAGGGACAGAGAATCATAATATGGGGTGGCGTGGGTCATCAGAAACTGAGGTATAGTGATAAGGTGATTGTCTGAAAACTAGAGCAGCCACCCCTGGGCTAGGGTGGCCAGGAGAGGGGCCTGAGTAACACCTTCATGTCCTTTCTACCCACAGAGCATTCGGCCGCTGCCAAGACGGGTGGCTGCTTCCCTGCTGGAGCCCAGGTGCGCCTAGAGAATGGGGCGCGTGTGGCCCTGTCAGCTGTGAAGCCAGGAGACCGGGTGCTGGCCATGGGGGAGGATGGGAACCCCATCTTCAGTGATGTTCTCATTTTCCTGGACCGTGAGCCAAACAGGCTGAGAGCTTTCCAGGTCATTGAGACCCAGAATCCCCCGCGTCGACTGGAACTCACGCCTGCGCACCTACTCTTCATTGCTGACAATCACACAGAACCAGCAGCCCACTTCCGGGCCACGTTTGCCAGCCACGTGCAGCCCGGCCAATATGTGCTGGTAGCAGGGGTGCCCGGCCTACAGCCTGCTCGGGTGGCAGCTGTCTCCACCCATGTGGCCCTGGGGTCCTATGCGCCACTCACGAGGCATGGAACACTGGTGGTGGAGGATGTGGTGGCCTCCTGCTTTGCAGCTGTGGCCGACCACCACCTGGCTCAGCTGGCCTTCTTGCCCCTGCGACTGTTTCCCAGCTTGGCATGGGGCGGTTGGACCCCAAGTGAGGGGGTTCACTGGTACCCTCAGCTGCTCTACCGCCTGGGGCATCTCTTGCTAGAAGAGAGCAGCTTCCATCCGCTGGGCATGTCTGGGGCAGGAAGTTGAAAGGACTAACCATTCCCCTCCTGGAACTGCTATGCTGGATCCAAAGGCCTCCTCGCCAGGAAGGCTCTGACCCTGGAAGGCACCTGGCCTGAGGACGCTGGTCTCCATCCTGTGTCCAGAGCGGAGACACCGTTGAGACCTGACTAGGTGGTGCTGGGCCCACACCCTTATCTCGGTAATAGTGGTAGAGCTGTGAACTGAGCTGACTAGGGGATGGCTCTCTTTTCCCAGAGACCTTGAAACCCAGCTAGCTCTCACTGCGACTCTTCACATCCCACCTCCTTACAGGAGAGGACCCGTTCCATCTGTCTTTGAACTGCTTACTCCAGTGTTTCTTGGGGCCTGGGTTTGTGATGTCCCTGTTGGCAATTGATCACAGTATGAAGAGAGTCTACCTGTACGTAGGCTTACAACCTCAGTTGATGCTGCTAGATTCCCTAGGAGCCAGTGGGGAGTTGGCTGGACTCATTGCCTTCCAGAACTGAAAGACCACAGCCACCCTGGCCATCCTGAAACATGACCTTATCTGAAGGCCACCCTCCTCCAGACACGTCTTGGCTGTCAATGTGCAGAGTCTCTATTTCAGGTCCTGTTACCCTAGTGCCTAGGACTGGGGGAGGAGCCTGGGTATCCTTGCCACCCCTGCCCAGGCTAGTCTCCCTTTTCTGCTGAACCCCAACCCCCAACCCCTCCTCCAGTTTGTCTCCCTCACCTTATTTATTTGCATGGAGGGGAAACCCATGGGAGAATTTTGGGAATGTTTTGGTCTTTCTTTTGTAATAAAAATTATTTAAGTTGTTAGAGCCATGGAATCCAGGATTCTGAGTGGAGCCAGTATACAGTTAGGTGCAGTCATGCATGGGTGGTCTAGGAGCCTTCCTTTAAGGGCAAACCTCAGAGCTCCTAGCCTCACTACAAGCCCTTTTTAACTTGGCAGATGAGTCTGGGTGAGGGCTTGCCTACTGTTTTCCCTAAACATGGCTCTGCCAAAGGCAAAACAGAGGAAACTAATCTGTGGCCTTGTCACGCCCCCAGAACCATGATACTGTGTCCTAGTGAAAGTGGCCCTCCTGTTTGTCCTGAACCTTCTCAAGGAGGGCCTGTCTTTTAAACTCGTTTCTATCAGTAATGGACTGAAAAGATTCTATGGAATTCATTTTTCTTGGTGGCCCATTCTGACTACTTGGACAAGTCAGAGGTCCCTAAACCAGCAGTTGTGAACCATCAGTTACCTGGGCAGCTTGTGTAAAGGATGCTATTGACTTCCAGGCTTCTGCCTTCATAGTTCCAATGTGAGGCCCAGGAATTAATTTTTAAATATCTCACACGTGGTGAATGGTCTGTGGATGCCAGTTAGTTTCCTGTCACTAGGAGAAAATGCTTGAGAAAAAACAAGAGAAATGGTTTATTTTGTCTCACAGTCTCTAAGGTTTCATTTCCTGGCCAGCCAGCTCCACTGCTTCTCTCATGACATCTGGGAAACAGAGACAGAGAGAGCAGAAGGCCTAGGGTCAAGACCCACCCTTCGAGAACCCACCCACCAGTGACTTAACTTCCTTCATCTAGGTCCCACCTTCTCACAGCCTATTCAGGTATGAGCTCATCATTGAAGGAAAATGTTAGTGCCGCTACTAAGCTTTTCATATCCCAAACCACACCACCGCACAGAAGTGCTGCGGAGTCTAGAGAAGGCTCAGTTTATTGCCAAGACAGAAAAGCACCCCTTATTTTCAGTTCCTATAACATAAGGCAGATTTTCCTGCCCAAGCCAGATCAACTGAGAAGTAGGCAGTGATATTCAGGTAACAGCAAGGAAATTGGAAAACAAAACAATACAAAGCAGTGTTCCAAAGCTGAGCAGGGTGTCACTTGCCCATAAACCCAGCTCCTGGGAGGCTGAGGCAGAAGGATTGTGAATCGGAAGTCAATCTGGGCTATGTTCTGAGACCTTGTTTGAAAATAAAACAAATAAACATCTTTAGCTGGTCATGGTGGCACAAGCCCATAATTCTAGCACCCAGGAGACAAAAACAAGAAGATTGTTAGAAGTTCCAGGCCAGGCAGGGCTACATAGGACCTTGACACAAAATAAACAAGCAAGCAAATCAATAAGTTTGCCCTGGGGGTCAGGGTCATAGGTTCCCACAGACAGCCATATGATGAAGACTATTGCTAAGCATTACTCTAGACTTTACCCGGGTAGCCTAGTTATTGCTTATAACAACCCGTGTGGTGTGTATGCTAATATCACCATTTTCCAAATGATAGCACACTGGAGGTGACACCACAAGGGGCAGAAGTAAGACTTGTATCCTTCTAGTTTGCTTCTCAGGCCACCACGGTTATAGGCTTTCTTTTCCTGGGGTGAACTTGTGACCACTCTAGAAGGCCACTCCTAGCATTCCAGGCCCGGGAGTCTCTAGAACAGACCCATCTCTTTGTAAAAGATTCACAGTTCTTGTATAATGAGAAATATGAGGTAGCAGTTATGATGTCCTTGTCCATTTTCTTTCCCATTCTTTCCTGGTAGACTTTCTATCTGGTAGATCAGGTTACAATGACAGCTGGAGAACATGAATGCATAAAGTAGGTAGCTCTCCAGGCCATGGAGGACAGAACAAGAAGGGAAGGGGAAGGTAGAGGAAGAGGGGGACATAGGTCAGGGAGCAGGGGAGAAAACAAACATAAAAAATTAAAATAATAGCTGGGCAGTGGTGGCGCACACCTTTAATCCTAGCACTCGGGAGGCAGAGGCAGGTGGATCTCTGTGAGTTTGAGGCCAGCCTGGTCTACAGAAGCTAATTCTGGGACAGGCCCCAAAGTTACATAGAAACCTTGCCTTGAAAAATCAAATTAATTAATTAATTAACAGTAATGATAATGGTGATGATTACCAAGGTAACAGGAGTCAGTGGGGAAAGGCCTAGAGTCAACGAAAGGGCCTGGAGAGCTTAAAGCAGGGAGGGGCTCATGATCAGAGTTTCCAAAAGTTTCTCTGGCTTCTGTATGGAAGAGACACTAGCAGGGACAGCGTGGAAGCAGGGAGTCCACTAACTGGCAGAAGGGTAGGTGACCTGGTCTGGGGAAGTGGCCATGGGGCTAGGAAAATGATGACAGAATATAGATATTCAAGCAACAAAACCAAAGATTGAAGCCAAGACCAGATGGGTCATGGTGGTCTGGAAAGGACCAGAGTGAAGTTTGGGGCTCCTCAGCACAGGCTTCACCTCTCCCACTCACAAGTTCCATTTGGCCTCAGTGGCCACTCCGAAAGGGTTTTCAGGGCATTCTCAAACAGATAGATGTCCTGTCTCCTTGTTGCTGAAAGCTGGATTCCTGGGTACATGAGACCCCTCCCCACACACACACCGAGGTTCCTGCTTTCGCTGCCTGTACTTCCACTCCACCTTACTTCATCTAATGTCACCGTGTGAGAGTTGGTGAAGAAGAGCCACTTCCTTCTCCTGGTTCCTGGGGTTGGGCATCCACTATCAAGGGGTTGGCATCTTGGGGCAGGGGGCTTCTGTGCTGTGCCATCTGAGGGCATAATGCTAAGAGAGCTAAACAAAGCAGGGAAAGAAAACACATCATCTCATGGGGATTCACTTGGCAATGGTTAACCCATCTCCAGGATACTGGTATTTATTTATGCATGCACAGGAGTGGAGCCCTCCCAATCTTATCACTTTTACAGGTCCTATCTCTCGATGCAGATATACTGAGAGTTATTTTATAACACATGAATTTTGAAATCAAACCATGGCGCTCTCATACCACATTGAGAGTGCATGGAGAAGGCACTCGGATTATCCCTCTGTTCCCAGGTTCAAGTCCACATGTCCCCAGGGAGACCTGGGGATAGTGAGATCTGGAATGTTGGGGTTCAGAAAATGAAACTAGATAACTTCCTAGGTGTTGAGTCTCTAGAGCTGCCTGGGAAGACTACCCTCAGTGAGAGAGGCCCAGTGCAATTAGGTACCCACTCCTGTCTGTGCTGCGGTCTCTCTGAATGTACTCAGCCAAAGCCATTCCTGCAGCTTCCTCTCTTGTTTCAAAATCGTCCTGGGCGTGGCTCATTGGAAGCCAAGTGGGCCTCACTCCTCTCCTCTTGCACAAATGGAAGACTTTTGTCAGTGGGTAGACCCTGTGTTGGTCAGAGCAGAGTCCAAGCAATGTCTCTTTAGGTGGTGATCTAACACTGTGGAAACAGAAATAGGCCCATTCTGTTAAAAATACAGAAGGCTGGGCCTTTATGGCCCTACATTACTTGGGCAAAAGTAGGTGCGTGCCTCATCAGGAGCTAGTGTGTGGAAGGGAGGTTCAAGGCACCCTCAGGGGCTGAAGGAAGTGACAGCTGGAGCTAAAGGGAGACTAGGGTGTGGGCTGGGGACTGGGAACTGTAGCAGGGCTAACAGTCTATGTAATGCTCAGCACAGCTTCCCAAAGAGAACTGATTCTCTCTATAAGGGAGAACACAAGCCCTATTTCTCACTCCAGAGGGTGCCCCTGTCCAGAAAAACCTCTCAGGGGTGACAGCTCCTACCACCCCATGCCCTCTGGCCTCTGGATGGCTGCATCTGCTGGGGCTCAGCCCCACATCCCACACCCCAGTCAGCTTCTCAAAGCCTCTTTGTTTCTCAGGCTGAACCTGGCCAGCCTGGATCTGATAAGGCCTCTTTGGGTAGATAGCAGCCCAGCCCCGTGTGTTGCACTGCTTTGAGCCACACCCACTGCCTCGCACGCACGTACACATGCAGCTTACTCAGGATGGGCAGAGACGCAGGGGCCTTTCTGTCCAAGTCAGGGTGTGTTTATCCTCTGGTGTAGAGTCCTACCTGCAGCCCCTTTATAAACACCTCTGTCATCCCACAGGGAGACAGAATAGGAGAATTAGTATACCTGTTTCAGAGATGAATAAAATTGGGTTCCCAAAGCAAAAGCACCTTGCTTGTGTTCACTTCTTTCAATCAGGAACTCTTCCCAAAGGCCAAGAGTGCTAGACATGCTATTTACATCCCTGCTTCCAGCCCTAAACACCAAGTGAGGATATTGCTACTTCCTCCTTTGCACACGAAGAAATGAAGGCCCAGAGAGGTGAAGTTGTTTTCCCAAATGTAATAGCAGAGCCGAGATCAGAGGCTTCCTGCAGTAGAAAGTCAGGGAGGTGGGCTGATGCATCCATTTTAGGGGTAGTAGAAGAAGGTACTCCTAGTCACAAACTAAAGGACCTGATGAGTCCAGGAGTGGGCATAACCCTGTTAGAGAAAGGTGGCCCTGGAGGAGGAATGACTTAGTGCTGTGGGGGAACCCAAGATAAAGTATGGGGTGCTTAAAATACAGTCACAAGTTCTTTGCTCTTCCCCATCCTCAGGAAAGGCAGGGGCTGGTCTGAAGCTAAGTAACTTCTAACAAGTAAGAAATGACTGTGCAGCTTCTTTCTAGTTCTCCCTGGATCTGGGTGGTCGGCTCATGGCCTAACAAAGCTCTTCACCAACAGACTGCAGCAACTGTCAGCCATTGGAGTGTGTCATCGGGGACATCATTCTAATGTGATTCCGGGCATTGAACTCAGATTGCCAGACTTATACAGAAAGTGTTTTACCCACTGAGCAATCTTGCCCATCCAGTTCCAGCTTTAATCTCTCTCTCTCT
>LOJH01013558.1:10850-24744 GCA_001685095.1 Ellobius talpinus
TGAGCAATCTTGCCCATCCAGTTCCAGCTTTAATCTCTCTCTCTCTCTCTCTCTCTCTCTCTCTCTCTCTGGCTTTTTAAGACAGAGTTTGTCTGTATAATCCTGACTGTCCTAAAACTCAATCTGCAGACCAAGATGGCCCCAAACTCACAGATATCCTCCTGCCTCTGCCTCTGCATCCCAAGTGCTGGGATTAAAAGCATGCACCATCACCACATAGATAAAATCACAACTTTATACTGGAAAATTCTGGCAAAAACCACTTTAAAAAAGAGATCAAAGTTAACAGCAGCACCAATAATGCAAACTGGCATGGTTAAACAAAAATCTAATGAAGGCAAAATCTTGTGGACCAATCACAAGCCAGCTCTTTCCCCATCTTGGCCCAAGAGGACTTTCACGTTCAAAGGAAGCCAACTACTGTCGTGTCTTTATTGCAGCATGAAGTCCCTCAAATATAAGGTCTCCACTCACTGATCCTCATCATTGGCAGAGGGCCTGTCACATTTAACTTCTCCCATTTTCGCCCACAGGGTCTTCTCCTGGTCCTCCCGTTCCACGCTTACTTGAGGCACCAGCACCACGGACAGCTCCAGCAGTCCTGGCCACCCCCCTTCCTCTTTCCTTCTGCTTCCTAGCTTCTCTTTCCTAACTCCAAGTCCCGAAAGCATAAAGTGAACTGAAGAAGGGTGTCCTTAAGAGGATGGTAGAGTGAAGTGTTTAGGAAGGAGCCTGGGCTCATCAAACTAAATATGAATTCAATCCCATCACTTAGATTTGAGGAACTTCATGTTGAAATAAAGTCCTGGGTGTACAGTTGCTGGTAAGATAAGAATTTGTGCCCAAGACTGAGTTGAAACTAGTATAGAATAGCTTTACTGGCCATTGACTGAACTCCCCACCAAGCTTGGCCTCCCTGTCTTCCTCCTACATACCCAGACTCTCTCCCATGGCCCAAGAATTAAAGGGTCAAGACCTGGCACAATGTGGGCTCGAGGACACTGTTCTGGCTAAAGACAGTGCTTCTTCTGTGAAATCCAGTGCCTACACCTTAACGTGTATTAAGCGTTTTGAATACAACTCCCACTTGTTCCAGTTTTACAGGCGAGCAAAGAGAGGCTTTACAATCTGTCTGACGTTGTTCAGCTGTTGAAAGATGGAGCCAGCCAAGCAGTGGTGGTGTGTGCCTTTATTCCCAGTACTTAGATAACAGAGGCAGGTGCTCTCTGTGTTCAAGGCCAGCTTGGTCTACAAAGTAACCTGTTTCAAAAACAAACAAACAAATAAACAAACAGGCAAAAACCAACCAAACAAGAAAAGCCCCCAAAATCAAAGAGAAAGATGGAACCAGGACTTGAGCTTAATTTTTTTCTTTTTCTTTTCTTTGGGGGTGGGGATTCATGATAGGGTTTCTCTGTAGATTTGGAGCCTGTTCTCTGTATACGAGATCTGCCTGCCTCTGCCTCCCTAGTATTGGGATTAAAGGTATGTGCCACCACCGCCTGGAGAGTTTAAAGATGAAGGATTGGAGAGATGGCTCAGCATTTAAGAGAACTGGCTGCTCTTTCAGATATCCTGAGTTCAATTCCCAGCAACCACATGGTAATTTATAACCATCTGTAATGAGCCCTGGCACCTCTTCTGGCTTGTAGGCATACATGAAGACAGAACACTGTACACATAATAAATAAATCTTTTTTAAAAAAAAATTAAGATTAAATATCATGGGATTGATTTTTTTGCCCCTGTTCCCTTACTCTTGGCTATGTGACTTTCTACTCTGTGGTAGTCTAAAGTATAGGTGGGGGACAAAGCTGTCTAGGAGGTGATGAGGTCTGCCTAGGAAAGCCAGAAACCCTCAGTTAGTCCTAAACAGGTTGAAACTCTTTCTTTTAATTCTCTTATCATATGACAGATGTAATGATTAATCCTCATTGTCAGCTTGACTGATTCCTCTAGGAGACACGCCTCTGGGCATGTCTATGAGGGTGTTTACAGAGAGATTAACTGAGTAGGAAAGACTCACCCTGAATGTGGGTGGCATCGTCCCATGAGCTGGAGGTCCAGCCTGGATAAAAGGGGTGAAAGAAGCAGCCCAGAAGAGTGTAGTGCTAACGTGATTTTTTCTTTGCTTCCTGATGTGTCAAGTTGTGAGGAGTCCCAAACACATGCCCCCCTGCCACGAACTCTGCCCTGCCTTCCCCGCCATGCTGCACTACACCCTCTCAAATCTTGAGCCCAAACAAATTCTTCCTCCTTTAAATCCTGTCTGTTAGGTGTTTTGTCACAATGGTGAGAAATGTAACTAATACATTAGCCTCCAACCCCCTCGGCTTTGGAAGGGCAGCCCTTTCATCTGTAAGGGCTGGGTGGACTTGTCCACTGGTCAGCAGTGCATCTCCCGGCACTTAAGTACCCATGTTTGGCTTTGCCTACCACAGCACAGCAAAACAGCCTGTGTCCTAAAGAAACAGAGGAGGGGGTGTGGAAAGGGGAAAATGCACTGCAGAGAGGCTGAGGCTGGTAGAGAGGAAATGGTGGCGCACGCCTTTAATCCCAGCACTCAGGAGGCAGAAGTAGGCAGATCTCTGTGGGTTCAAGGACAGCCTGGTCTACAAAGCGAGTTCCAGGACAGCCAGGACTATTACATAGAGAAACCCTGTCTTGAAAAAAATGAAAATATAAACAAGAAAAAAAGAAAGAAAGAAAGAAAGGGAAAGGAAAGAAGGAGGAAGGAAGGAAGGAGAGAGAGAGAGAGAGAAGGTGTGTAGAGAGCTGAGTGGCTTATTTATGGAGATCAGAGGGGTGGGGAGAAAGTGTTCATTCATTGTTTTCACACACTTAATCAATCTTCACACTGTGCTTTGAAAGTTAATCAACAAAGTCTTTGTGTCAAATTCCTTGAACCCTGGAGGCTGATGCAGAGGTAGGCCTGGTCTACAAAACAAGAACCTGTTTCTACAAATGAAAGAGAAAAAAAATTATCCACAACAAATAGATAAGGAAATTGAGGCTTGGAGAGACCACGTGACTTTTTCAAAGCTTTACAACCAGAAAAATAACAAAGGTTAATCCCAGGCCTGTCTGATTTCCCAGCCCAGAATCTTCTCTATTCCAGGGGGAGGTGGTTAGAAGACACTTGGAAAGGAAGCTTAGCATATGGATTTTGTGCACGCAGTGAAGTCCACCTTGCTAAATGTGCTTTGTCCCCCAACCCCAGGTTTCAGACAAAGATTTTAGGTCTCCCACACATTTTTTCCCAACATTTTGGTCCTTATAAGTTTCCTGAATCATCATTCACTTTCATTCACAGCCTTGAAACAAACAGAACCTGTGTCTGTGGGCCTGGGGAGTGCGTGACCCCTGGGATCCCGCACCTATTATCTTCCAGAGACTCTGAGCTCTGAGAAGGGGACTTCCAAGACAAGTCCAGCTTCTGCTTCCCTCCACTCACACCCAGAGCCCAATCATACCTTTCCAGGTTATTCACCTTGCTGAGCAAAGTCCAGTAGGCAGGGACCTCTCCTTGGGAGTCCCCACATCAGTTGAGGTCACTCTGCAGAGCTTCCAGTAGGCAGTTAAAATTCTGTAGAAACACAGGCCACAGGGCCTCTATGTCCTTTCTTCATCCCAGCTCAGAATTCATCAAGTTATAAACAGACAGGATTCTGGGAAGAAGTTTCTCATGAATGGAGACTGAAGGACACATGGCTTGGAAGACGTCTGACTTCGTCACCAGCTTTTTCTTATTGGGGTCCCTAAGGTCCTCACCAAATCCTGCTTCAAGGGTCAGTGCTCTAGATTTCTTTCTGGCTTAAGTATGAAAAGGTCCCCCACCCTTTTTTTTGATCCATAAAGTCCAGCTGAGTCCAGTTGATTAAGAAAGAACTTGAGGAAAAACAAAAAAGAAATCATTATAGGAACTCCAAACAGCGTCAATGTCACCACATCCAAAGTACAGGCTTTTTATTCTGAGAGTCCTGTTAAAACCAGTGAAACACTCACTGAGTTCCACATTCCAAAAAAAAACTCCAGGTTTCATCGGACTGGCAGACTTAACTGACCTCCTGGCCTGCCCTTCCAGCACTCCGCTCTCCTCTGGTCATGTGATCTCCCAAGCTAACTCAGGTCTCTGCCACTCCAGTCCATCTTCCACCTTACATAACCGAAGCCCCATCCTCCAAACTGCAAGTTTATTTTCTGGGTTTGCCCCCAGCTGTCTAGGCTCTCCCTCTATAACTATGCCACACCCTTTTCATTCTGAGAAGAAGTGGGTTCACTGTTCAGGCAGTAAAACATGTTTAATTGCCAAAGAATGAACTTTGAGATTCTCAGCTTTGTCTATGGAGTCTTCACCCAGTGAGACCTTTCTCCCAGCACGTACACCCCAATCGTGCTTCCAAAAATCTCCACTCTATGTAAGAATGTCTTTGTACATTAACTTTTGTCTCTCTTCAAACGAGTTAATTCTCCTTGATCTTGGACCAGAAGACACCCTGGAAGAAAATGCCCAAGACATTCTCTTTCCCAGCAGAAGGAACACATTTACAAATCACTCTGCAGTAAGAAATAACCAGGGGCTGTTTTCAACCAAACAGTTGTGGTCATAGGAAATGATGTTCCCTGTGAGCAACAATGTCTACCCCAAGAGATTAGGAAAGACTTCCATTTAGGTACTGAGCCCAACAATAATATATGACTATGGATGTTGACTAAAGTAATGATTGCCAGGGCGTCCTGAAAATTAGGAGAACCACTTTTACTTTGTCAGGACTGGAAGACCACAGTAGCTACTGCAGCAGGGAAAGTCTGAGAGTCAAGACTGAACATTAGGGAGATTAAACTTGGGCAGCAATGAGTCGGGGTGTAGCTTAGTGATACTCAAAGATTTAATTGATACCCCTCACCAAAAAAGAAGAAAAAGGAGAAGGAGAAGGGAAAGAAGGAGAATAGAAAAGAAGAAAAAGAAAAAGATGAAAAGGAGGAATAAAGGCAAAAAAGGAAAATAAAAGAAATGGAAAGGAAAAAAGTGCGCTCGTTTGCTTTCTCAGAACATTGACTCTTTTGGGTTGCCGTCGTTGCCCTGGGATACCAGGAGACGCTGTGTCCCTTGCGTCCTGTATCTATGGAGATGTCAGCATGGCGGCAGCGTGAGTTCTGAATGATGGAGCTCAGGAGAGAGAAGTAAGTGCAAATGAATGTATCTGTACCGAGACCCCCTTCTCCGGGAAATCTCGGCGGGTCTTTAGAAAGCCTTTTCGTCGTGGGCGAGATTAATTAGACGCGGGATCAGGGAGACCTGGAGAAACCTTCTAAGTATATTTTGTTTCCTTCGTTTTGCCCATTTCTTCCCAAACTATACTTGGCAACACCCACCCTTCTTCCATCCCGCTTTTTCCGCCGGTCATTTTGAAAAATTTTAAGATCGGAAATTAAGAAAATAAAAGGGGCTGATAATATTTTTCCCCTTTGAAACTAGAAATTTGGTTTAAAACAAAAGCAAAAAGGCAAAACAAAAAAATCCCCACAACTGCACCGTCTTTTCACTGCGAAATGTTGGAAATGACCTCATTTGTCCCCAATAGGCTCCGTGCTCACTCCCCGGAGCCGGGGCTGGACCACTTTCTCCCCTATTTCCGTTCATCTCTTCTCTAGCCTTTCAGAGATAGATTGGTGTGTTGTTGTGCAGGGACTTTCAGAGAGTTGAGGCAGGAACTGTCTATTGACTCTCCTGATGCTGGAGAGATCAGGGAATGGGATGACAGAAAAGTAACAACTCTGCTCCCCGCACCCAGCTTGCATTTCTTGGATCCCGACTGAATGAACACCCACTTTACAGTTGGAGATATGAACTTCCTTGTTTTGTCCCATGTCTAGCAGAGTGCTGTCTGTGTAGTAAGCGTTCAGTAAATGCTCTGTGGATGAATGGATGGGATGAAGGCAGGGACAGAGATTGTCCCCCCAGCTGCTGGGGAATCCTCTATGAACACATGAGTCAACAGAGACTTTCCGGTGTGTCTGCAGGAAGTGTGTAAATTCGCAAAGGTGAACATGAGATTGTTGAGTCTGAATACATTATAGCACGAGGCAACTTGAAGAGGGAGATTTTTAGGTTAAATAAGAGGCAAGTCACAGTCAGTCAGTGATGCACACCTTTAATCCCAGCACTTGGGAGTCAGAGGCAGGCATATCTCTGAGTCTGAGGCCAGCCTGGTCTACAGAGCAAGTGCCAGGCTTATACAGAGAAACCGTGTCTCAAAAAAGAAAAAAAGGGGGGGAGCAAGTGATATGTAATCATAAACAGTTTTAAGGATTAAAATACCTGTTGCAACTCTTGCAATCAATACTGCCTGACTCATCAGCTCTCAGTAGATGGCCACCCCAAATTGATACTATTTTAGATATTGAGATCGTTATTTAAAGAAGTGAAAAGGGTACTAAACAGTGTAAAATATACAGATATGCTCAAAATAAGTATTCCAGTTTTGCTGTCCAGTGTGGTAGCCACTAACCAACTCTAACTATTGAGCGTTTTGAAATTTACATGGTCTGAATTGAGAAACTGAACATAAAATACCCTGGGCTGGAGAGATGGTTCAGTGGTAAGAATTCAGTTCCCAATACACACATATTAGGTGGCTCACAACTGCCTGTAACACCAGATCCAGGAGATGGGATACCCTGACTTCCACCAGTACCCATATGCACATGGTACACACACACACACACACACACACAAATCAAAATTTTTTTGTTTTTTCCTTGAGACAGGGTTTCTTTGTGTAGCCTTGGTTGTCCTGGAACTAGCTTTGTAGACCAGGCTGGTCTCAGACTCACAGAGATCTGCCTGTCTCTACCTCTCAAGCGCTGGAATTAAGGGTGTGCACCACCACCACCCAGCCAAAAAATAATAATATCATATTAAAAATAAGATATACTGCTTAGTATGGAAGCCCACTCTTTAATCCCTGGGGAGGCAGGCAGATCTCTGAGAGCTCAAGTCCAGCCTGGTCTACATAGCAATTTCCTAGCCAGCCAGAGCTTCAGAGTGAGGCTGTGTATAAAAAACTAACTAACTAACTAGCTAACTAACTAACTAACCTATCTAACTAACTAACCAGCAAGGTGAGTAAACCATGGAGAGCAAGCCAGTAAACAGTGTTCCTCTATTGTTCCTGCTTTGGTTCCTGCCTCCAGATTCCTGCCTTAACTTCCTGCCCTGACTTTCCTGGAGTTGTAAGATAAAATGAACCCTTTCTTTTCTAAGTTGCTCCTTGGTCATGGTGTCTATCGCAGCAGTAGAAGGCAAGCTAAAACACTGGGTAATGTCACATGTGGCCATGGGAGGACATGGCCGCATGATCCTTATCCCAGAACACTAGCATGTGGTCTCTTGAGTGGTACTTCAGGTCACTGAGCAAAGCTCTGGACCTTGTGTTCAGCCTCCTTATGGTGCCACCTGAGAGCACTGGTCAGAAAAAAGGTCACACCTCTCCTCCTTCTCGACTCTGATGAGTCTCCTCCATCAACCCTCTTCTTCATGTTCTTCCTCTGCTGCCCTCCCAGCTCTGGACTCGTATGTGGATCTGGTGGGAAGTTCTGGCTTGGCTAGATGCTCGTCCAGGCAAACTCAAGCCACACCATGAGGCCCAGAGATAGCGGAGACTACACTATGAACACTATAAACGACGGATCATTCCTGAGTGCCAGCACCCTGGCAAGCAGCAGTGTCACTACCCAGGTGAGCGTCTGCTCAGGACGGTGGCTCAAGCATGGCAAGACCATGTGGGGTGTTGTGACAGGACGGCAGGGTGAGAATCTGAGGGACTGACTAGCCCATACATGCTCCAGCACCCACCCTCCCGAGATGGAGCCCTGGGAAGACTAGAGTACAGGTGGGCGCTGGGAACTGACTCGGTCCTCTGCCAGAGCACAAGCGCTGTTAACTTCCGAGCTCTCTCTCCAATCATGCTGAGCATTTATTGATGTTGATAACCTGAGGTTTCTTTCACTGTCCTTGACTACGTATTGTATTAGTAGTACGTGCATGCGTTTTTGTTTTTTGTTTTTTTGTTTTGTGTGTGTGTGTGTGTGTGTGTGTGTGTGTGTGTGTGTGTATACTTGTCTATGTGGGCTTGTGTGGAAGCCAGAAGTTACTATCAGGTGTCTTCCCCTCTCACTCTCCACCTTACATTTTGAGAGGTTCTTTCACTGAACCTAGGGCTTGTCAGTTTGGCTAGACTGTCTAGCCCTGGGATCTGCCTGTCTCCAAATCCTCAGCCCTCACCCCTCACCCCTCCCCAGTACTAGGGTTACAGGCACATGCCACTGCAATCAACTTTTACATGCTTGCTGGGGATCTGAACCCAGTTCCTCATGTTTGCCCAGTAAGCAAACTCAGTTCCCCAGTTTGTCCCCTGAGCCTGAGCCCCCTGATTAAGCACTAGAGCGGCTCCTTATTTCTGGTCAAATCCTGTCTGATGCCCTAACTGATTTTGATAAGGGATTGCTCTTCCTCATTTGTGCCTCCTTCCTCCACAGGCAATCAGGGAAAGAAAGTATATTGGCCATCCAATGCTCTTAGTAAATATTGAAACTGAGAGTGTAATCTCCAGAGAGAAGGGATTTGTATGTTTTCTTCACCATCCTAGCCCCAGCACCTCGCACAGTGCCTGGCACATGGCAATCAACAAATATTTGCTGAATGAATGACTCCATATTGTGTTATGCAACAACAAACAAATAATAACTGGTCAAAGATAAAAAGGCAGTGAGTTGAGTGTTCATGGCAATGACCGTGGCAGGAAGAGGTGTCCAGTTTACCCGTCCTCCACTAAGGGGTTCAGCCCCCCTCTCTCCTCAGCTAGTAAATGATAAGGATCAATGAAAGAAGTGATGTGTTTGTTTTTTTTCTGTTACAGTCAGGGAAACACTGGCACACTGAGTCTTAAGCAGCACTTAAGCTGGTCTAGGAGGGCTTGGTGGGAGTTGGTCACAGGCCACTTGGCTCCTTCCTCTGCTCCGCTAGCCAGTTGAAGGTCTGGTGAAGGAGCTGTGGAATGTCCTGCATTCTGGGGAAATGCCTGGGGTGGACAATTCAGGCTAGGAAGGCTTCCGGGAAGCAGGGCAGGTTGAGAAAGAGAAGGAAGTGAAGGCCCCTGAGGAAGAGGTGCCTGAGGATGCCCAAGGGACAGAACCCAGCAGCCAAGATCTCCATCTGCAAACCTGATGGAGTAGTTGGACAGGGCAGCTCAGGTAAGGCCTCATTGCTGGGACTTCTATGACCAAACAGTTGCAGTGACTTTGGATGTGATGATGCTGGACTCCATTTTCTCCCTAGTCCACACCCCAGAGTAAGGAATGACATCATCCCTTAAGTGCTAAAGGCGGGATGGAAATGGGGCATCTTCGTCTGTTTTCTGAGTCTTAGCTTCCTATTCCTGCTGATTGGCTTTGCCTCTTCCCCTTTTCCTGCTGCCTGAACAGCTAACAAGTCCCCCGGACAGGAAAATATGCATCGCCAAGAAACAAAATGACGTGAAGAAGAGGGTGGTCTGGGGCATTGAGGTTGCTGAGGAGCTGCAGTGGAAAGCCTGGGAGCTGGGCAAGGAGACCACGAGGAACCTGGTTCTGAAAAATCTCTCTTTGAAAATCCAGAAGATAAAGTACAGGTACAAGAATGAGGGACCCAGAACCTGAGCCCTCAAGCCCCCAAAGTGGGTTCTCTTTAAAAAGAAAACAAAACAACCTCTAAAAACTCACCAGTTCCAAAGAACGTCCAAAACACATGCAGTGTGAAGGATCCCAGAAGCAGTACCTAGCGGGACCCACATTATGGGACCTTCCTTCCCACAGAGAACCATCCTGCCTCCTGTTGTAATATTTCCTTGCTGTTTCCAAATGGATTTGCCATGCGTGTTGGCATCCTTAAATGATACAGCTTAGTTTACCTTATGAACTTTAAATGAAAGTGTACGATATGCTTTTGAAACCCTTCTTTTAAAAACCTTGATTTGTCTTTCTGTATACACCTCCAGGTCGTGAAGCTATTCCTCTGGAGTATTTTTCTAAAGAGACTTTCTAATTGTTCTTTTACCTATAAGGGATTGCTTTTTGTGAATGGTTTGATGATATATTTCCTCGACTGAGTGTCCGATTTTCTCAGCACCATTTATGGAAGCCGATGCACCTTTAATGGCCTCCTTGCCACTGACATATACTGACTGTTGATGTGTTGATGTATAGCTGGGGTCTGCTGTGTGCGCCCGATCTACTAGTGTAATCCTGGGCTTAATTGTTGCAGCCTGAATTAATTAGTTGAATTTACAGTAAACTTGTAAATCCTCCACCTTCTCAAGACTGTTGTTCTTATCCCTTTGAATGTTCTTAAAATCAGCTCAGTACACACACGCCCACACCTATATTTTGTGTGTGATAATGGGATTTGACTGATTATAAAAATCAATTTGGGGTATTACACGCTACAGTACTGAGTCCTCTTGCATCTGGTTCTCAAGTTCTGGGATTATAAGCTTGTGTCACTGTGCCCAGCTATATGTGATGTGCTTAAAATTGTTTTCATTTTTTGTTTGTTGATAGTTTTTTGAAGACTGTCGATTTCTTGTTTGCTTTGAGCTAGGTTCTTACTATATATCCGTGCCTGACAAAGAACTCCCTACATAGACCAGGCTGGCCTAGAACCCGCGGCAGTCCTCCCTTACAAAGATGAAGCACCAGCTGGCTAGGCTTTCTAACATTTTTAAAAGTTGTTTTTAAGATTTATTTTTATTTATGTGCATATATGTGTATGTCTGCATGTGTGTACATGCATATGTGTATGGGTGACCCTAAGGCCAGAAGAGGGTGTTGAATCTCCTAGAACTGAAGTTAGATGCAGTTGTGAGCGACCATGTGGGTACTGTAAACCAAATTTGGGTCCTGTGAAGGAGCAGCAAGTGATCTTAACCACTGACCCATCTCTCCAACACCTAACATTTTTTAATTGGGATATCATTTGTTTTGTCTTTTCCCTATTTTTTATATATCAGTTATATCAACTGACTTTCTGCATTATTTCTGGATAATTTCAATATTATTATGCTTTTTTACTAATATTTTGTTTCTGAAATTAGTCTGTAGTTTTCTTTCTGCCTATGTCAGGTTTTAATAATAACATGCGGTTGTTTCAGAGACTACATTGGGACTGTTTCTATATTATCTGAAAGCGGTTAAATCTGAAACTGTCGGGCTGGAGAGATGAATCAGCCATTAAGAGCACTGGCTGCCCTGAGAGGTTCTGAGTTCAATTACCGGCAACCACATGGTGGCTCAACATCTATAGTTGGATCTGATGCCCTCTTCTGACATGTAGACATACATGCAAACAGAGCAATCATACATTGGAATCAAAAGAAATAAACAAACAAACAGAAAACTGGAATTGTCTTTCCTCTAATGCTAGGTGGGACTTGCTATGAATCCTTCTGCTCTGGTACTTTCTTTACGGGAACATTATGCCTGCCCCATGGTTTAGGGTGGGCTGACCGTAAAGTTCACTGTATAATTCTCGGTTGGTTTTGTAAGTTGCATTTTCCTGTGGATGTGTTTGTCCCACCTACACTCACCCGACCAGGAGCAGTCGTTATCAACATCACATTCTTTCTCACACTCTGAGAGTCTGCTGCTCCCGTACTACCCTGCTGGGTCCCTATTAAATCAGGACAGCCTATCCACACTGCTCTCCATGACTGTCATCTTCAGCAGAGACACAGGTCTCCATATAAAGGCCTGTAGGAGTAGGAGGAGTAGGGAGCCCGCTCTGGGAACACATACCTGCAGGATCGGGAGTTCAAGGCTCCATGTAGTGAGTTTGAGGCCAGTCTGTGCTACACAAGAGCCTGTCTCAAAAAATAAAAGGAGTCTCCAGAGCTAGTTCCAGGACAGACTCTAATGCTACATAGAAACCCTGCCTTGAAAAACCAAAAATAAATAAATAAAATTAAAAGGAAGAGGAAGAGCTTAGGTCCCCTTGCAATCCGGCCCCCTATTGAGCTTCTTTGATCTTCCAGCTCTGACTTCTGGTGGCTCTGAGCCCTGCTCTGACACGCCCATCGCCTGGCTCTTCTCTGCAGGCCTCCCAAGACCAAGTTCTTCTTCACCATCATCCCTCAGCCAATCTTCCTGAGCCCAGGCATAACTCTCACACTTCCCATCATCTTCCGACCTCTAGAAGAGGTAAGGCCTGCCAGAGCAGCAATGCAGTGTGGGAAGGGGCAAGAGAACAGAGACCCTAGGTAGGAGGGCTGTCCAAGCAGCAGGGATTTCCCCACACACCTGCACATCCCGCATTTGGGAAACAGAGGCAGGTGGTTTTCTCTGGGTGTAAGACCATCCTGGTCTACATAACAATTTCCAGCTAGTCAACATGAGATCCTGTCTCAGAGAAAAAAAAATCAACCAACCAACCAACCAAGCAAACAAAATATACAGCTTAAGAAGATTCCTAAAGGGGCTCAGATCTTGATCTCATTCAATGGAAGGGTGTTCCCCATTGGGTATGGGGTCATAAAGGCTGTAATTATCACCAGCAAGCTCTGGATTCCTTAGCCTCTTGATCCTGCAAAAACTTCCTCAGAATTTTTTTGTGAAACTTTTGTCTTTGAGGATCATTACATTGAGTGATAGTCTCACTATGTGGCCCAGATTACCCTGAAACCTCTAGGCTCAAGTGATCTTCCTGTGGCAACGCCAAACAGCTGCAGTTACAGGGTTATGCCGTTGTATCTGGCTTTTTGGGATTCCTTGATTCCCTCAAAAGTGGGCCTTTTCTCTCAGAGGCCAAGGCAACACAAGAGTTCAGGAAGTTCTGACATGGCGGTCTACAGCCCAGCCCGCTTGCCGGGGATTATTGGAGGAATGGCTCAGCGAGGGTGGGATGGATGATCCTGAGTTTTACCTGGGTACCATACACTCGCTCGCTCAATGCTGACTGCCTCTGCCTCCTGCCCTGCAGAAGGAATACACGGACCAGCTGTGGCTTGAGAAAGAAGAAGGGGTGTTCTGTGTGTCTCTGAAGGCCACCTTGCCCTGCCACAAGCTAGTCTGCCCAACATCTCTGCAACTGCCCATATGTGCCATTGGGGACACAGTGGAGACTTGGTTCTGTCTGAACAATGTGGGGTGAGGAGGAAGAGCACAGGGAAACAGCAGCCTCTGGGAGGAGAGCTGTAGGGGGCAGAGAAGACAAGCATATGCCCGAGGGGGCAGAACCCCAGGACCTGACCTCCCCCCTCACCCTTAGGGACCTGCCCACCTTCTTCACCTGGGAAGTCCCAAACCCATTCCAGATACTTCCCAGCACGGGGTTCTTGGAGCCAGGCCTGGGTTGTAGAATCAAAGTGACCTTTGAGCCCCTCATAGCTGTCATCCATGAAGTTGAGGCACTGTGCTGGTATGGAAAGGGCACCAAGCAGAAGAACAGCATACAGATCCAGGCTGCAGGTAAGCCTGCCTTCCCATCTGTCCCCAGAGACCTACAGCCCTCACTGGGTTTTAGACCTCAGTGTGCCCCCACAAGTCCCCACTAGCCTCTTGTCCCTTCACCTGCCCTGGCTTAGCCTTCTATCAAGTCACAGACAGTCCCTCCCAGTGGTGGGCAGGGGACCAGGACATATGCCCTGTAGGGACTGCCCAGCTGGGGCTATAGAGGCCCTGAGGGGCTCCCCTCAAGACACCCCCCCATCTCTGCCCCAGCTAAATGTGCACAGCTGCTGGTGAGCATAAAGCACAAGCAGTCGAAGGACCAGGATACCGAGGGCTTCCAGAAGGTGCTGCACTTCGGCTCTGTCTCCGTAGGCTGCACAGTGGAGCGGCAGATCAGGCTGTATAATCCATC
>LOJH01013559.1:4146-26016 GCA_001685095.1 Ellobius talpinus
CTCTCTCTCTCTCTCTCTCTCTCTCTCTCTCTCTCTCCTCTCTTCCTCCCTCCCTCCCTCTCCCCCTTCCCCTGGTTTCACTGTCTAAAACCTTTTTCTTTTCCTTTTATTGAAAACAGAAATTTTTTCTCTCTCATATGATATATCTTGATTACCGGTTCCTCTCCCTCTACTCCCTCCTTACCTCCCCTCCTACCCAGATCCACACATGGACCCCCACCCCCCACCTCCCCCTACCATGTCTCTCATTAGAAAACAAGTTTCTAAGGCAGTGATTTTCAACCTATGGGTCTTGAATGACCTTTTCACAGGGGTGACCCAAGACCATCAGAAAACAGATTTCAGAAAACATTTTTATAAAAATAGCAAAATTACAGTTATGAAGTAGCAATGAAAACAATTTTATGGTTGGGGAGTCACCAAAACATGAGGAATTGCATTAAAGGGTCACAGCATCAGGAAGGTTGAGAACCACTGCTCTAAGGGTGCAATAAATAAAATAAAATAAGACAAAATAAAATATAACAAAATAAACAATAAAATAAGATAAAACAAAAAGTAACACACAGGAATAGAACAGAACAAACAAACAAACTTAAGGAAAAAGACACACACACACACCCGCCAAAGGTGTCTTCTCCTCTGGAGTCCTTTGTTTCCCCCATGAGACTCCCTTGGAGCAAACGGAATTTTCTTTTGCAAGTTGTCATCGATTGAAGGCAGCTTCTGGTTAGGGACGGCCATGCGCCCACTTCTATTTTCAGCTCTTCAGACCTCACCTGGTGCAGACCCGTGCAGGCCCTATGCATGCTGCCTCGGTCTCTGTGAGTGCATATGTCCATCAGTCCTGTTGATTATAGGGTCTTTCTGCCTTGGTGTCCTCCACCCCCTCTGGCTCTTACACTCTTTCTGCCCCCTCTTCCAGAGATACCCCACATTTAGGACTTAGGGCTAAGTGTTCCGAGGCCCCTCACTCTCAACACCAGTGTGGTGTGCCGCCGTCGCTATGCCCACACGCTCAGGTCTACAGTGGGCTTTGAGGAAGCACGGTTTACTATATTCTGGGTTTATACATCAACTTCTAGACCTTCCTGTCCTACACACAGGAAAAAAGCATTCTGTGCCACCGGGAAGGCAATCAGAAACAAGATGTTAGAAGAGAAGAGGGTTCCCCTCCCCAGCAAATACAGGAATCCATCACTATTATTTCCTCATTCCCATCTCCCTCCCCCAAGGTGAAGGCTTGGTTCCCAGTTTGTTACCACGTTTTGCAGGGAGGAGGGGGGAGATCCTTCATCACCTGGGAATGTGTTCAGAAATGCAAATTACTAGGAACCACGCCCAAAACTAGATGGAAGTGGGTGATCAGCAGCTGGTATCTTTAGAAGACCTTCTGTTTGGGCTGGTGAAGTGGCTCTCGGCCTGACAATTTGAAGAACCCTGGAACCTACACGGTGTATGGAGAGAACTGACAGTCGGAAGTTGTCCTCTGGCTGTCAGAGGCACACCACGGCACATGGACATACACACACAAAATAAATAAACAAATAAATGCCTTTAAAAAAGAAAAATATAAAAAGAAATGCTTGATCTAGGGAAAACCAGCTTTGAGAATCCCTAACTACAAGGTGAGTCCTGACAGTGACCCGTAACGCAGGCCACACCAGTTGATTCTCACTATGATCTACAATCCGTTAGGACTGTATCTAGCATGAGAACCGTTGGTATCATTAAGACTCAGGAAACACTCTCTCTACTGAAAAGAGCTCCCTGATCTAAGATCCAAAGAATGGGTACTCCTTATTGCATACACCTAGCCTCTCGCTGCCTGGAGGGAAAGGGAGCCAGAGCTGGCGCCCTTGCTCCTCTGAGACAGGCAGGCAGACAGAGCTCAGTATCTAAAGCAACCTGTGTGCACTGGGGGATGGGGGGAGGGTGGGGTGCAGAGGTGCAGAATTAACAGATTCAGTCATAACATATTCTAAATGACAAAGGGTCTGTGCCCACTTAAAATTCTAAAACGATGACTGTGACTGGAATAAACATACAAGCACTCGAACCAGCAAATAAAAGATTGACACTCTTGCCCACGATAATCCTGTCATGAACAACAGAACTAATGCAGACGGCTTTCAATTTAGAGCATGGAGCACTGAATTACAGCGGGCGGTGACCAAGTTACTTTGAGAATGAAGGAATGAAACTACAGAAAGAATGCATTTCATGAATAAATAGCATTGAAAGAAAATAATGAAACAGAAGACCCCAGGAGAAAGCAGTTGAGGAAAACCAGGAAGTTCTACAGACCAACTGCAGCATCCAGGAGCTGTAACATCATACGGGGATATTAAGAATCTCTACTGCTTACACTATTTGTCAAAAGGGTTGGAGAGAATAGTAAACTTGGGAAAATCTGCCCTGTGATGATTACAAGCACTGACAATTCCAATTCAACACGGGCTCAACTTAATGACTTTTGGCCTGAAGTTGGGGTGCAAGGGTGGCAGCCCTGACAGGAGGGAAGACACACTGAAGAGGGACACTTGGCTATCTCTTTTGGCTATCAACTACCAAGACAATAGATTCCAATGAATTGGAATTTCTCCAGGAGTTTTGTGGTAGGAGAAGAAAGGGTTTGAAGTATAGTGCCAGCTAGTCAGGAGAGAGCTCCTATCCCTGGAGATTTTACAGTTCTGACAACTTGCCAGACAACTTTATAAGACAAACTAGGAGCCCTGGCGATGGTGGACAGAATCACACCTTGGCTAAGACTGCTCAGCTACATATGCCTTTTGGTGTCTATTCCTATCTATGCCTCCTCGTGTCAGGCCCTGAAGATGGACCTGGAGGTCACTGTATCTTTATGTGATCCTCCTCCTAATGTGGCCACCCTGAGTAATTCTTTGTCTGCTTTTCACCACTTCTTGTCTGTCCTATTGGCCTACTGAGGATGGTGTTTGACCCTAGCTCTTTAGAGCTGCCAGGGTCCAGGGTGGGACCTAACAACTCTTGTAAGAAAAGCAATGAGTAGAAAACCACACCCCAAATCTGAATCTTTCCCTAGCCTAGCAACATGCAGTAGGACCCTCTCTGGAGAGGACAGACAGAGCCCATCTTGGGGAAAACCCTGCCCTAGCACATTGCTATTGCCAGCATTATTTCAGACATGTTAGTTAATAAATTCCATGAGCTGTTCAACACAATACAGCTAGCTTTCTGTTAGATGTGTCTGCCCAATTGCGTGCTGATGCGAGAGTTATCTGGGCATTTAAGGTAATCCAGGCTAGGATATTTGGTAAGGTGGGTGTGTTAAATGCATTTTCAATTTACATATTCTTCAGTTTCAACTTAGGATGGGTTTATTGGGATGCAACATCATAAATCAAAGAGCACCTGAACACAATCTAAAGGAAAGGAGAAACCTACCCAGAGAAAAGGCTGAAAAGTCATCATTTCAACTGTGATTGACAGGATGAAGCAAAAACACTCACTCCCCTTCCATTGCTATGGTACAATGGTTTTATCCCACCCAAGAGCGTTTTACGGGTAAGTTAGTTTGGGGGGTGAGAGGGGAGGTCCTTTTACGTCAATGATCGCTACAGTGCCTAGGTTCTGTAGTTTTTGTTTCAATTTACATAAATGATTAAAAGAGACATATTATGCAGCATTGGCCTCCCTCCTCCCAACCTCCCAGTCCTCTCCTTCCCAGTAATTCAGACAACAAAATGTGTAAGCAAGCAAAACTTTGAAAACTTGCAAAGCCCAAGTCATCATTTTTGCATCCTGGAGGCGAGGCTGGCCTCAGAAACGGAGGCATCCCAACTGTCACATCACTGCCTGGTAGCAGATGAAGGCCAGAGAAAGGAGGGAGAGAAGATAAGCAGCAGAAAATCCCAGGTCCATCTGGTCCTCAAAATAGGCCCAGGAATAATGTGTCAGAGGTCTGTGTGTACGATTCTCTTAGAATCAGTATACCTTACAACCTAAACACAGATCAAAATTAAAACCAAAAACAATGTCCATAGCCTTCCCATCCAACACCCTCAGTCACATCAGGGAAGGGAGCAGGGTTTTGTTCCCCGGCACGAGGAAGTCTAGCCAACAGAGACACCTTTGGGGGTGAGTAACCATGCCCCAGCACCTCATAAGATGGCATAGTCACCACGGCAAAGGACCAAGAGGGGCTCAATGACTGAGTCAGGTAAGGTTGCTAGAAACAGTGATGGACAGCTCGGGTTTGTACAGTCTGTGAGTCCAGGGTTGGGCTGCAGGCAGTTCCTGGTGGGTGTCTCTCATCCTGGCTCCCAATGGCCTTTTTCAGTATCCTCATGTGGTACAGAGACAAAGACCACCACTCTGCTCTGCTCTGTTTTGTTTGTTTGACACAGGTTCTCACTACATAGCTCGAATGAGCCTAGAACTCCGAAACCCACTTACCTCTGCCCCACAGGTGCCAGGATGACAGGCATGTACCACCATGCCTGGTTAGTATGCCTTCGGAAAAGGTTCTAACCTCAATATCTGGGCCCTGCTCTAATTTAACTCTAAAGGCTCCATCTCCAAATGCAGCCACTCGTGTTCCACCATACGCCTTTTGAGGACATTAATATTTTGGTCCACCATATTATTCAGCCAAGGCCCTAAATGCAAGCTCAGCAAACTGGGTTCTTACACAGTGCTGGGCTAAAGTTTTTTCAGTGTGTACGACATGGAAAAGAATCATCCAAATCTTTGGGAGAGAGAGCCAAGTGACTCAGGGCTGGGTGTAGAGAGCAGCAACACAGCTGCCCCATGTCCCTGAAACACTAGTCCAGAGCAGGACCAGGGGAGGGGTCAAGCAAGGGATACACCTTCCCACCAGGAGGGTCTCTGAAGGACACTGAGCTGCCAAGGCTGGTCATGTACCAAAACATCACGACCTTACAGGATGGTACGGGCATCCCCACAGAGATGAGGGAGTGAGCAACAGATGGCAGAGATATAAGATGCACTTAAGAACAGGCAGCTCTAGCATGGGGATGCAAATGCTCAGAGGCAGTTGGGCCATCGGGGGGGGTGAGGGACAGAAACCTAAGAGCATGGTGGGAGGGAAAGCCATGTCCACAAAAGTAAGACCAGGATCACGACAGTGGCAGAGATGCCCTGTATTCACACAGCAGGGAAAACCAAGCCACAGCCACCACAGCAAAGATGGAATACTGGTAAGCCGCTCAACATTTTACCAAAGGATTTCACATCAAGTTTCCGTGCCCTGCAGTTGGTCTTCCTTTCTGTGCCTGAATGTGTGGACAAGGCTCTCAGCTAAGGGTTGGCTTGGTGACTCATAAAGGGAGGAAAAGACACAGACCCAAGTGTGAACTCCAAGGCTGAGGCAAAGGCTCTAACAGAGACCCATTCTGCTGGCGTAGCCTGAGCACTAGGCATTGCCTGTGCTTGCAGCTAGTGCTCAGGCACTGTGCATACTCACACAAGTGGCACCTGAGCTTGTTTGCACATGGCATTCGCCCTGCACTGGGTGCTGGGGCCATTCACAACTGACCGTCCTGTCCACAACATAAACCACAGTGCCCTCAACAGCAGAGAATCAATAAAAGGCTGGCAGACTGACTGAATGAATGAATCCGTAGAGAGAAATGCAGTGGAGGGGACATGTGAAAAAGGTGAATAAGGCAGGAGACAAATGAGAACTAGATACAGGCATGAGTGGACGCACGCTCATTTGCAGGTCTCAAGTGTGTATGTTGATGCCTACAGACATATGCAGAAGGCCAAGGATCCCCAGTTTAAAAATCTGTGTCTCCCCAGAGAATCATCTGAACCAAAAATACTGCCCTACTCTAGCTGTAATGCGTATCTGCATTCCAGATTAAAAACAGATAAATAAAGAGATAGCACTTACTAAGAATTATGCATCGGCACCCAGGCTCCAGCTAAGCCCTAGAACGGCATTCGTGTGCCACCGAGTTCTCCCAGGCTTTGCTTACAAAGAGCAAAAGCAAACATGTGGTCCCATGTAGAGCAGCCCAGGACTCTCTGCTGAGCAGACATGGGTAACATGAACTCCACTTACCAGAGAAGAAGCTTCTCCCCTGCGTGTGTGAGGACCACCAACCTGTCACCAACTGGGTTCTGAGTACTCACAAGGAAGCATGCAAATACGATTTTCCCTTGGCTGTCTTCTGGATGAGGCTTTGGGTGTCCGTTTTACCGGTGTCCTTGGCATGGCGGGGATTTCATCCCCATCTTTCCACATGACAAACACCAGGATGACTTTCTCCTGTGTCCACAGACATCTCCAGGAACAAGATCTCCCAGGAAGAATCCTTTTGGGACCTAACTCTGCCTTTTTCCAAGCAGACTCAAAGACCATGGCTACCCCACGAGCCAAGCAATACCACATAGAGATAACTGCCTGCTTCAGAGACAACCTTAGGCACCCATATACTATTTGCCTCACCCATGCATCCTGGGACTGCATTTTAAGTTGCATGATTTTTGTACATTCTAAGAACGCTGAAATAGAAAACAGTTAAAAAAAAAAACCAGTAACCTGGAAACACTCAGGACCTGAAACAGCAGCTGAATTACAGGAGCATGTCCCTCTGAGGGCCAACTTCTGGCTGTTTGCAATCCCTCCAGTCTAAATGAGACATTACTGTGGGAAGCATTCAAAACTGTCAGATCTATAGACATATGTGACTTAAATGACGGTGATTATCAGAGTACATACAAGAAAGATACAAAATACACAGATGCTCACCTACATTTCAGTTTAAGCTGCATATTCCTTAAGCCCTTCCCACGGTCCTGGGGAAGGCCAGAACGGTATGTCTGGCACTCCTTGCCGTGTTCTGAACACCCAGTGGAAACACGAAGCTCCTGGAATTGAGCATGTCCCCTTCCTTGCACAAAACCAGTACCAACAGAATTAACCTGGAGAGGCGACCTCACACTGTGAGGTCTACATTGTGAGGTCTACACAAGAGTAGCACCAGCCTCCTGGCTCACCCAGACGCCTCCACTCAACAGGCTGAAACTCTGCTCTTAGGACCTTGTCACAGGACCAGGGATGGCAAATTTCTATTAGAACTAATGCGGTCAAGGCTTTCATGACTGAACAAGCATTGCATCCCTGTCAATCACCATGCACTGAGTTTAGGAGCATCAGCAGCATGACACAGGTCATAGACGCAGACTGTCCCCAAGATCAAGAGGGCTCAGATGACAGTAACAGAGTGACCCACACACTACTTACTGTTCTCAGTCTGCTGCAGGCAAAGGAGCTCTGTTGTCCTGCAAACCTCCCATTTATCTACATTTCTGTAGTATTCACGGAAGGAGAAAAAGCTCCACATTTTTGGAAGGTTCCACTGGTGAATTCCCTCTTAGTCACAGGACATCACAGATGAGCTTAGCTCGAACAGGCTACCCTGCTGTGTGCCTCTAAAAAAAACATGAGGCCTTAATTTGTAGCCTTCTCACGGGGGTGGAGGGAGCAGCGGGTAATCTGAACACATGTACGCAGAGCTGTTCCTCAGCACATTTATTAAGCTTCCGCATGCCAGCACATTTTACAATGCTCAAAGGAACAAGCTGAATCAAAGTTACCATTGTTCACTGGTAATGGTTGTCCTACCAGCCACTGTACCAACTGTGGGAACCACTACACATCAGTACAGACTACAGTGTACCGTCTATTCCACCAGGGGATGCCTGCGGTAGAAGGGTCACTTAGCCAAGTACAGTTCCAGTTACTCTTGCTCTAATAGGATTAGGGGCTGGGGAGATGATTCAGTGGATAAAAGCAACCACTGTACAGCTTGAAGACTTGAGTTCGATCCCCAGGACCCACATCAAAACAGGAACAGCCATTCCTGTTAGCCCCCTTGCCTCTCCCCGCCTACACACACACACACACACACACACACACACACACACACACACCAAGGATGCTCTTCGTGAGCCCAACGGCTCGCGAACATGGGCATCACTTCCCAGCTAGTTCTGCCTTCCCCATTCACACAGCCAACAGTGCAGCAGATCTACCTACAGTGCCAGGAGCAGTGACCTCTCACAGGGACAAGCTGGCACGCAGTTCTGCCAGCTCTGCCTCCTATTCTGCAGGTCTTGGCTTCTCTTCTCCCGAAGTCCGCCAATCTAACACGTGACAATAGCATCTTAGTCGCCTTCTGAAATAACTTTGGTTACTTCATCCCATTCCCTCTGTTTTAAGCGTCGACTTCATTTACAAAATCTCTAGCAGCTAAGTCCAAGCCCCAAGAACTGAGAGAGCAGCTGGCCTTGGCACACACAGCACTTAACATGTTTCCTCCTCGAAGCTGCTCATCCACTTTCTTAACAAGGAAACTGGGCTTGGTAGTGTGTGAAGTTTGCTCCAAGGGTGAGCATTTCCCAGAAAGGGGCAATCTGGGTCACAAGTTCATTGCCCATAAAGATGAACATCCATCGAGTCCCCTAAAACTCTAAATGGCGCTCGCAGAACCACGCTACCCAGACAGACTCAGGTCTACACTCCTGAGAATCTCACAGGTCCTACATCCCATACAGCTCAGCCCAGTGAGTGTCCTGAGCTGAACACTTTGAGAAGGGACAAACGGTGTCCACATGCTGTGAACAGGTAAGACACATCTGGTCCATAAAAGGTAAATACTTTCACCCTTCATATCCGTGAGTGATCAGATTCAAGTAACCCATTTCCACTCCAAGGGTTCCAAAATCCACAGACTCTGGTTTTTTATTTAAAACAGCGAGCAGTGTTTACACAAAACCTACCCGTGCCCTCCCATACAAACACTTTAGTGATCTCTAAGTGACTTATACTTAACACAATGTAAATGCCACAGTGACTGTGCTATAGAATTCGATACCAAAAATAAACAGGCTGTCCACGTTGAAGAGAGATGTAACGTCTAAGTATCCCGCATCTATAGACTATAGCCCAAGGTTTTCTTGCCTATAGCCAGGAGGTGCTAGGCTTATTCCCTCCCTTACCTGAGAGCCCCACACAGGCCCTCGGGGCACTTCTCACAATGACCCCCAATAGTTCCTACTTCTTCCCTCAATCTCACAAGATACAGCATCACCCACAGATGGTTTTGGGATCCCTCCAGTCCCAAAAGCCTCAAGACCAGCAGCACCCATAGGGCAAGTAAGTAGTAGCAACAGTTGAGATAGGTTAGCCTGCGACCTTGCCCTAAGGGATGCCAAGTTGCCCTTGCCAGACACTTCGTTATCCAAACTGTCCCTTAATAAGAATCCTCGAAAATGTCACCTCTTGCCTATGGAAAGAGGGTAGCTCTAAAGCCTTGAGGGTCAGTGTGTCACCACTGGGTGACTGGCCAGCTCCCGAAATTGTTACTGCTACGTGGAATCTTTGAGGTTAGTGTCCCATTGCGACCTTTATTACTAACACTGTGGCCTTAGAGCTCTCTGCAGAGAAGCAGATCGACCCCAGTGTCCTTACCTGCTCAGCCTCAAGAAACTGAGGGGTTGACAGGTGAGGCTGGTGGAGCACACCTGTAAGCCCAGCTGCTCAAGAAGCTAGGCATGGGGACCCAGGTGCAAAGGCAGACAAAGTGAGGTCTTGCCTCGACATCAAGAGTAATGAGGAGGTCGGAGATGTAGCTCAGTAGCAGAGTGCTTGCCTAGCGTATGCCGAGTCCTAGGTTTGATCCCCAGTATGGGTTTATGTTGGGGGGGAGACCAGGGAGGAAGGGGGTGGTGACCAAAGGATTAAGAACAGCCACATTCCTGCTCATCTAAAAGACTAGGAGCTGAAGCTCAGCTGTGGATGATCTCAGGGTGTACCTGGCCACCAAAGAACACTAGAGGCCCGGGCGGGGAAGGGGGGAGCGCAAATGCACAGAAAAGCTAATACTGTGTGAGGAGGACCCTGTGCAGATAAATATGCAAGTGTCTCTCTTCAGGCCACAGCATAGCAGATGGGGTCAAACAAAGACTGAGAAAATGAGGGTGCACAGCCCACCTAGTGCTACCTGTAGGTCAGCTAAAGACCGAGAGGCTTTCAGGGAGCAAGGATGCAGAGAACACAAGCAAACAAAGCTGGGACCGGTGTGGAAACAGCCTGAGCGTTAATCACACAGCACAAGACAATCTGCCTAATGGCCTGGACCTAGCGACTTTTGCAATTAAAACATAACACAGTACTCAGTAACTGAAAAACAGAAAAACAAATAACCACTAGACAAGCCCCAAGGTTTCCTTTAGCTCTTAAACAAGCCTTAAGAACACTTGATCCAGGCCCTAGATGGGACATTCTGACATCACCCAAGAAGTCTGGAAAAGGTGTGTTTTCCCTCAGAGCCTCAGCCCATTTCAACCCACCAATTATCAAAGCATGGGGCTCATAATTGCTCTTCTTCAAAAGTCTTAAGTAAGGAACTTATCTTCGGCTCTTTACAGGCATGGGCAAGCTCATGTACTCCTATTGCCTGCTAAAGACCAAACACTGCTTATAATGTTGGGGATTTAAGTAACATGTCTGCAAAAGTGTCTGAAACCACTCCTCCAGGACGCCAAGGCCACGGCTGTGAGTGGAGGAGAGTCAGTCAACTCTCGTGCCACATAAGGCAAACAAGACAAACCATTTTGTCATGACAGTTTTATTTTCAGTTAGGAATTTATCTATACTGACACAGCAACAGATTCATGAAGTTGCCTGTTTTTTTTCTAACAGACTGCCTTTCCTCACAACGGCCACACGTACAGCACAAAAGTGCACGAGAAAGCAGCTTGGCGCAGTGAGGATCTCCCTCAGGTTTACCTGCCACAGTGAAGATGCACTATTTGCTCTACAGACAGACCAGCTGCCAACACGTGAGAAGTCACAAGAAGACCATCGTGGGCACAGACTGACGACTTGATAAATGGCACTCCCTCACAGCCAGAGCGCGTCAGCTGGGTTACCAAAGGCCAAGGCCAGGGATGGACAGCAAAGCACCAGGGGAGAGTCAAACAAGGTCTCTGCCTACAAGATGCAGAGGGGCACAAACCCTGAAGGCTCCTTCATCTCGCTGTGGACAGACAGATGAATTTTATTCCAGAATGGACCATCCTCCAAGTCTCACGCACCCACCCTGATTATGATTTCTAGAAGACTTTAAAACTGAAATAGGCACCACCCCTGGGCAGGCGGTCCTGTGTAGAGCAAGCCATGGGGGCGGTCTAAAGGCAACATCAGGCTGAGAGACAGCTCAGTAGTTTAAGAGCGCTTGATGCACAGCTATGAGAAGGACCCAAGTGAGGCGCCCAGCACCTGTATCAGGAGCTAGGTGTGGTCCCATGTGCTCCTGAAACCCCAACGCTGTCAGGGGCACTGACAAAAAAATCACGAAGACCAACTGGCTATTGGCCTAGTTGAAAACTTTTTAAACTCAAGGTCCAGGGAGATAGCCTGTCTCAAAGGAATAAGGCGAAGGACAAAAGAGGCAACTGAGCACACACAGGTATGTGCATGCTGTACACAACCACACAAATAAAATCAATAAAAAAACCCAAATGGCAATACAGATGAGGTCAGAATAACATCAGAACCAGTAACGATTAGTAACATGCATTATTTTGTAGATACAGTGGACACACAAGAACACAGCATACAGAGCAGCTTATAAACAGAACTCAGAAATGGCTAGGAATAGGCATGTTCAACATAGCCTCACTCTAACAGGAAGCACTGTGACAGCTCTTAACCACCTACAGCAGCCTGCATGAACCACCCAGGGCTACCCCACTCTCTGGCAAGGATGATCCATACTTCATCTGACCATACGTGTGTGTGTGTGTGTGTGTACACACACACACACACACACACATCGTCCTCAGTCAGTGGACAAACACCTAGCATGAAGCTAATTAACATTAAATCACCATTCAATCCTGATATCATCTGGCTGAATAAATTCAGGGGGTCAGTATGTAAAAATGCCAAGTCTTCATACCGATGTTGGGAGGTGGCAGATGCCTAAAATATAGTCTTTGTGAGAGATTGAAGCAGTTAAAGGGTACTGCCCTCAGAAAGAATTGCACTATGCTCATGAAATTCAAGATCAGTTTTATAAAACAGAGCTGTTTTCAAAGTGAGCCTGGCCCCTCCCGAGCCTGGCTTCCCTTTTCACTGTGTCACCTCTCTGTCACATGTGACGCTATCATTGGCCATCATGTCTTCTCCAGAGGCTGCACAAACGGCTACCCGAGCAATCTCAGACTTTCGGCCCCCTGGAATGTTAAGATTAATACGCCCTTTGCTCTTAATAAAGTATCCAGCTTTGGATATTTCATTGTAATAATGGGAAACAGACTAAGACAGTCCCTACTTCAGGTAACCCCTGAAGGTGTCATCAACCTTTCTGACCACATTATTTGGAGCAGGAACCAACTCGGCTGCCAGCTTAGGTCTGTGGGAGACACCGTCAAGCAAGCTCCCTGGATGTGTGACAACTTGGACCTTCACACATGAGAGAAAGGAGGCCCAGTGATCCCCAGTAACTATGTAAGACAGGACATCTCAGCCTAGAAGGACGACCACAGCACTCAGAGTAACGTCACCACCGTTTCTCTCTATTTCCACAAACTCTCATCACTTTAAAGAAATCCCCAAGTTGAGCCTGTCATCTCGGGGGAGCTGGTTCTGGCACAGCTCGAGCAGAGAGCAAGGGGGAACTTGCGAGGATGTGGAAACCACACTTCAGAGCTGCTGTTCCCAGAACTCTCTACACTGCTTACAAGTCCCCACCAAGGCAATTCCCACCATCTTGCCCAAAACTACAACCCTGCCAGTGATGGCGGCACCTTCCGCCGGAGCCACTGATGAACAGTGTATTTCCACTGCCTTCTCCATCCACCGACCCTGCTGTCAGACAGGGCATCTGACAAACCAGTGTTGGCAGCGCCTTCCCCTGGAGCCACTGATGAACAGGGGGGCATATCATAGCCTTCTCCATCCACCGACCCTGCAGTCAGACAGGGCATCTGACAAACCTCAGCAGTTGCTTCTCCATGTCTGGTAGCCACATCCTAGTACACTGACCAGCACCTTCTCTGTGCCGTGTAACACAACAGGCAATGGGGTGAGAGAGAGAATCCATTCACTGGCGATCCACCCTCAGAAGATGTAAGAACCTCCTGAAGGCTCCCCTTCTAACACCTTCACCCTGCAACTAGACTCCCAGCACCTGGACTTCAAGAGGAAGAAACCCTCAGGCCACACAGTGACTGCACACTCCCTGGCAATTGTTTTTCTCCGTGGTCAACGGCTTCCAGGCCCATACTATGGAAATCACGTTACTCAACACCCACTTCAACATGAGAGGCCATGAAGGATGAGGATGAACAAGAGAACTAGAATCCAGACTCCAAGTTAAAACATTATTGTATGCAGGAAACTGTCACAATAAAACCCATCATTCTGGATAGTTAACATGTACTGAGGGGAGGGAAGGGAAGGGGAGGAGGGGGGAAGAGTGATGTATTTCCTTTGGGTCAATTAACACGTACAAAAGCCATAAGGAAATGAGCATATGGAAATACCTAAATATTTATAACTCTTAGGACCCAAGTAAATGGAGAGTCTAAAAATGAAAGAAAATATTGAAATTTCACTTTAAAGGTTATTCAAATAATCTATAATAATTACTATTCCCCATTTATCTTGCAAGCAGAAACTTGAAGTATGCTTTGTTTCTAATTCATACAAAATTTGGTTAGTTAAAAATAACACCATCTATAAGGCAAAGGGGAGACTAAACAAATGAGAAAAAGGAACAGAAACGGATTCAAAAATCGAAGACACGCGAGCCATTGTGGCCCAAGGCGTCTGCTTGTGGTAGGGTGGATGGATGTGTACCAACACAATTCGGCAGGTGGGTGGGGGATGGGCCACACGCTGCTTCACAACGCCTCCCTGCAGAAACCCTCATGCTGGTTATTTTCAGGTCAGTTCCATCTTTGCTACAAAGACATGGATGGCGCCATCCAAATGGAGGAGCCCATAAAGCCTAACCTCTACCAGGGATTACCACGCACACATGTATGAGTATGCATTTTAAACCAGCTGGCCCAGGGCAAAGGCTACATCATAAATGCAGCAGGGTTATAATTCTGTTCCCCTCCTCACACAGGCCATGCTCAAGCGACTTCCCTTTTCCATGTGCCTGGCACAAGGTCAAACACGGAAGCATAGAGGTAAACCCCTTCTTCGGGGGCCCAGCCTGCGCTGGGAAAAAGCACTGCACTGTCTGCTGAAACAGTAAAGTTACCATATCCTGACAGTCAAAACCTCTACGTGGCAATCAATATAAAGCACCCCTTGGTTATGATCTAGATATGGTTTAGATATGTCTCCCAGGGCTCCTGTGTTCAAACTGAATCTCTCCACTGTGAGTTATCCATGGGAGGGGAGAAGGAGGAGCCAGTACTGGATGGGACACACCTTAATTTGACCAGTGTTTAGAGGTAAGATCAATGAGAAGCGATCAGAACAGGTCATCAGCCTGCAGCCCCTATGACCGAATACTGGTTACTTTCTAGACTCACTAAGAAAAACCAAAAGACCCACTCATTCCTTTCCTCCCTCCCTCCCCCTCTCTTTGGGGTACTTCATTATGCAATGCTCTGGCTCATACCCAAGACCACCCTGGGACTCTTCAGCAAGGAGCGAGCCATGGCCCTTTGACCTCCAGAACCTTGAGCCAGGATGAAGTTTTCTTTATTACTCTATTATTGGCAATAGAAAGCAGAACAAGGCACCCTTAAATGGGTCCCTTTTTTTCCCCAGGAGAGATTCTAATAGACACGTTTGATTATCAATTCTCAGTATGGATTAGTCTTACTACTCAAAGCTGATATTCGATGGCAAATGAAATTCTGAGTTTAGAAGGATTTCCTCTCAGAGCAAACTCTTAAAGCTCTTGAGTTTCATTTTTGTCTTCTTATCCCAAAAGCACAAGCTGATGCACATATTTACCAAGAACAGTAACAAAGTAACGATGGTGTCTGTTCCCAGCCTAGACACACAGAAACACCAAGCAATGGTAACCATGGCTGACAGCCACTGTATCTGTATCCTCTATCGCTTGTGACAGAGGTACCACTTGATTTGTCAGTAAATCCCAGTAGACTCTGCCCAAAACTAACTGTCTCGGTCCTGGCCACTGCTGTAGCCCTTCCCTTGGCTCCCTGGCAATAATCAGGGCAGGTGTATTCTTCTGTGCCACCCTCCTCCTCCAGGAAGGAGTCAGCTGACTGACAACTAATTGAACTAGGGCAAAGATGCCCCTCCCTGAGGGGTAGAATATCAACCAGATAAGGAAAATTTGAGCCGAACATTTATTTGTGCCTCTATGCTGTGGGTGGAGGCCATTTTGCCACCACATATGCTGGGAGAGGGACAGCCAACCTACAAAAGGCAACAAAAGTGCCAAAAAGAGCCAATGGTTTCCACCAGGTTCCCAAAACCACTTCAACCCTAGGACAGTGAACCAGAGAGGCCTGCCAAGAGTCATGTTAAGTTTTGGTTTTGTATTTTCCAGTTTTGGTAGGTCTGTCTCTCTGCATCATTAACACATTTTCAAAAGCCCGACTACACTGACCCATACAGGGATCAGGCAGCAGCTACTTCAAGCTACCCACCCCTGGACAGGTGTCAAACACTGGGTCATTAAGTCCACCCACACTTAAGAGAATATGGTACCAAGTGTGGGTTGATATCGGGACCTCACAGGCATTTCTCCACAAGGCTGGGGCTGAGGGCCAGAAAGCTGTATTTCATGGATCCTTGTTAGTTGAATTCTGGCTAGGGGCTTTGCCAGGGCCCTGAAGTGACCCTTGGAGACAACAGGGAAGACAAAGTCCTGCTTCCCTTTCCCACCTCCACTCCTGGCTGAGGACAGCAGGTTCCTGTGGAGGCGATTACAGGCGGCAGCGAGCCACAGTTTCACGGCTTCTGCTGGCTGGCTGCAGCAGTGAGCCGGGCCTGAGAGCAGGCCCTAGGACTCCCCTGTCCTTGCTCTCATCTCCAGCCACGGGTAGCTTTCTTATTTTCCAATCTTTGCTTCCTGCAGCCCTTCACACCTGCCTCATCACCGTCCCCTGTGCTAGACTCTGCCTGCATAGAATACCTACAAGGCTTCTACTTACCAACGAAGGCCACGGGAGTGAAGCACAGGTCACCTGAAAATCGAAGCTACAAGTGATGAGTCATATTTAGTCAAAACAAGAAAGAAACCCGGAGGCTGGGCCATTCCTTAAAGAGCTGCTGTGGCATGAAGTGGCCCGAGCAGAAGTCCGCCTTGCTAGGGCAGCTGGGCTGAAACCAGCCAGGACAGATGGAGGAGGAAGGCAGCTCGCGGGGTAGCCTGCTCACTAGCACTAGCTGAACAGAAAAGAAGAGTCACAGGCTTCTTTTTCTGGTCATGTCAAAATGTCCCAGAGGTCCTGAGGTGAGCCGGGGGACAAGACAGTCAGATGGCAGCAGCCTTCCATGGGCAGGTGACAGCACACCAGAAGCAGCCCTTAGAGGGCAGCCACCCTGGACTGTCACTGTCTCCATGACAAAGGCCTGCCCACACCCTGACCCTTCCACAAGCTGCTGTCATTTCACAGTATCTTAATGTTTGTGGAAATGAGGGGCAAAGGAGAAAGCTGTATGTGTCACAACGGGACAGAAGTTGGGGTGTCCCCACCTGAACCACGGAAAGATGCATAGGAAACAGTAGGAGCTGATGTCAATCTTACACAGGAAACTGAACCCTGGGGATACCTGGGGAGAACCCAGGCCTGCCACAAGGCCATCTTAAGCACAACAGTGCACCCAAATAGGACAAAAGAAACACACAAGTAGAAGTCATGACCTCCCTGTGCAATTTTTAGCCAGCATTATGTTTTCCAATGTTCCCTCTTCAGTTCTGAGACCAGCAGGTCTCATGCTCTCATTTATACATAAGGAGACAAGTATTACACACACACACACACACACACACACACACACACACACACACGAGGCTCAATGTAGCTGTGACAGCCTGGACCCTGGGGGTGAGATGCTCCCGTGATGACAGCTGGGAGGCTGAGAGGAGAGGGGTGGGAGAACTAATTTCCAAACTGTTTAATTAGCTGATTCCGCTTTACTTAGAAGGCAGCATGAAACAGCTCTCTTGTTGATAGCAGAAGCTGTTTAAGGTAAGCCATAAAACAACCCAAAAGTAGACAAGGGAAAAAAAAGTACTACATGGCATCAGGGGAAAATAAGCAAATCACCAGGGAAAACAACTATGTTCAAACAAAACCAATTTGCAATTAAATCTTAAAAATGGCATCTGGCTACAGATGGTCTCAAAAGCGTTATCTAGCATTACTGGTCTAGAATTTGTTTAAATAACCTAACAATGAACACATAACCAGGACAAGGTGTGGGGATCAAGGTGATTCTGCACTGGCCACGACTTTACCCTGCTTCTGCGGCATTCCAGACATGTCACAACTTGACATTTCCCAAAATTAGGAAAAATCATTTCAAAATCATTTTCAAAATTGTGAAATTCTATAATCATTTTCAAAGCTATGAAAACTCATACAGAAATAGTCAAATTCACAACAAAGGAGCAGCCAGGCGCCGCACCTGTAGGAATGAAGACAGGACAAACAGCCCACCCCTCAAAATCCACCACACTCATTTTTTACAAAGCCAAGTTAATATCAGATGACAGGGTTCTTGGGACAGTTTCTAAACCAGTCCACCCTGCAACGATTTTTGAAAGCATTTTTTCTCAACGGCACTCCATGTAAAATTGCTTAGGCTACACATAATTCGTTCATCATACATACAATTTGAAGAGGCTTTAGAGGTGATATACAGACATTCCTTGATGTCATCATGGGGTCTGTAGAGTCAGGATTCCCTCTCCCACCAGGCCACAATCCCAGAATGCCAAAGCTCCTCATAATAAAAATGGCACAGTGCTGATAAAGACCTTACGCATGCTTTTCCCCGTTACAGATAATACCTAACATGTTGTTATGCTATGTAGATAGCATGTGAGACTATATTTTTCAAGGAATTCTGACAAGAAAAATGTCTCAAATGTTCAGCACACACGGAAGCAATCATGTTAGCTCTAGCTGCACTGTACAGGCCGTAACATTTTCCATCCGAGGCTGGCCGAATCCAGACTCCAGAGACACAGGCTGTACTACACGCTACTTTGAGAGAAGGAAAGACTTTCTTGCTTGCTAGCATCACATTGGGCAGGCTTGGGGTGGGTCAGTTGTTTCCTGCTGCTATGATGAAAGGCAAAGCTACTTAAGGGAGAAGAGTTTTAGGCAGCTCAGAATTCCTGATAACCATCCATCAATGGGGGGATGCGAAGGAGGCAGGCACCTGAAGCGCTAGACAGCCCACAACCACAGCCAGAAGCAGAGAGGAGTGAGTCAATGTGTGCACAACAGTGCGGTTCTATTTGCTCTTCTCTATCTCGTCCAAAACCCAGCCCATGAAATGGTACCGCCCACCCTCAGGGTGGGTCTTCTTCCGACCTCAATTAACTCAGTTAAAGAAATCCCTCCCAGCAGGCCCAGGAGTCACCATAATCTGAACATTTCCTCATTGAGTCTCCCCTTTCTCAGGTGAGCCAGGCTGTCTGTCAATCACCACACCACCTTAGGAGCTCTGGGGAAACTGGTTACCTTACACTGCAGGGTAACACAGAGGTGAGGAGGAGGAGGAGAAAACATTCCTGGGTGAAGCAATCCTGGAAGAAGACAGAAACTCCTTGCTTAGCAAGCTCTGGATAAGGCAGAGCTGCTAAGAGCAGGGGATGATCTGTTGGTGAAGAAAGAAGACAGAACAGAAGCTGGTGGAGAGGAAAGCCCTGGCAGTCCCTGAAAGGACAGGAATGACCCATACCTGTAACAAGTGAGATGATGGCAGAGGCAGTCAGGAAAACTCCAGGTGGGAGTCTGGGATGCGGGACAGGGCAGGGAAGACTTCAAGATCCGAGGCAACACTTGTGTTACTGTCCTCTGCATTTCCTCCATACTGATGACTGTGTGCTAAGCCGAGAGTGACACCCAAGGCCTGATCCACTACTGCCCACTGTGCTGGGTGAGAGGGAACGCAGACAGGAGAAGTAGGTCTGAGATCTGATTGCCTAGCTAAAGACGAAGTCTAAGTAGGGCTACAGTGAAACACAGAACTGGGCCCCAGGAAAAAACAGGACACGCTTTCCTTTACCCCGGCCTTCTACTTCTAAACACAGGCAGACAACAAGGTTCCGCATTATTCACACAAAGGCTGGGCAGGCTGCCCCGGACCAAGTAGGCAAGATCTCCTTGCAACCTGGTCTTGAGGAGGTAAAAGTCAACAGTCAAAGTAAGGCCCTGGTTTTCAAACTGGGGGTTAGAAGAAGATTCCAGAATGAGTCACTCAGTCTCCTCTAGGCCACCTCATGGTCATCCTTAACACCATCTGCCTACAACCCTGCCACATCTGCCTCCAGCAGAGTGAATGAAAAGCGGTGCTCTACCAGCCCAAGTTTCCCAAAACTGGGAGGCCAGGGAGTTCCCAGAAACTTCACAAGCCTGAATTGAGAGAACCAGGGAAGGGGAACTAACAGGTAGCCCTGAGAGTACCCACCGACAGGGGACGTCGAAACCCGAGGGTGCTTCTGGGAACAGCTGTAAGGAAAAATACAGATTTGAATGACAGGCGGGTCAGAGCAGAAAGGCAGCTTTGAGACCGGAACTTAGACTCTGGGCAGAAGAAAAAGGCTAGGTATTGCTGTCAGGACCACCATGCTTTTTCTAGAAAGGTTTATGGACTCAAAGGAAGTCTCAACTGCCTCCTTATGAGAAATGCCAGCTTTCAAAAAACTTTCTTTTAGTCGTAACAAAATACTGGTTTCTACCTAAGGGGCACGGTAAGAAAAGGTAAAAAGTATCCTCAAACCATCTGTCCAAATCAGGTCCCACATCTCTACCAGAAAAAAACCACAGAATCACGGTGTTAACAACAAAACTGACAACACAGGGACAAGAGGCAAGTTACACGCCAGCATGGTGCACAAAGCCCAAGCAGCCACCGAGAACAACTTCCTTCAGTAGAGGAAGCGTTTCAAACGGCCCAAAATAGGCTTTCAACAGTATTTTTCTCAACCTGCTAACTATCTCCATGTTTAAAATAATGAACACTAATTCCGGAGCCAGGGGAATAAATGGTTTGGTGGGTAAAACACTTGCTGAGAAAAAGTAAGGCGCTGACTTAGCACCCTCTAAAAAGGCCAGGCATGATGGGGCACGCCTGTCACCCCAGTGTAGGAAGGCCAGGCATGAATGGGAGGATCCTGGGGCCTGGACGGTCAGCCAGTCTAACCAATCAGTGAGACCCTGTGAAGGGTCTCACACACACAAATAACAATTCAATTTACTTTTGCTGTCCACATCCCAGATGTTACTACCCGCTGTGACACAGCAGGCCTTCAAATTCTGCATTGTGCCACGATGGTTTTACAGCTCCGTGGCCTTCCTAGAGCAGACCTACTAACCATGGCAGTCTACAGGCTCCTCCCTCCACAGACACTATTTTAAGCACCACCATTCACACAAAGGCACGCACATACACGCTGGAAGTTTCATGTCTTCTTAATCACAGAAAAACTGCTTAACCTTGCTGTGCATCTTACCCCCTAGGAAAGTTAAAAACCATCCGATTGCAAATTCCATCCTCCGCATTAGAGCGAGCCCCCAAGTGTGTTACACCCTAGGTCGGAAGACGCTCGGCAGCCATTTCAACCAGGCTCTTCAGTGTTAAAGAATGTGCTCAGAGCCATGCTCAGAATAAGAAACGCTTAAGCCTTTCCACTCTCAGACATCCCGTCGGCAGCCATGTTCCGCTTAGTTCCACAGAACTTCGGGGCAGCGCTCTCTCCTGTGCCAGCATTCCTCCTGTCTCTGCATACATGAGAAGGTGAAAATGCTCAAGTGAAGCTATGCACAAGGCATTGTTCTGCTCGTCTCGCCTGGATCTGTTCTGTGGCACTCAGGATGCATCCCAGGGCCTCACATGAGTTAAACAGAAGCTCAGCCACAGAACCACACTCAGCCTTGTCCGTATCCTAACTCCTCATCTACAAAGCGCATCTTCCAGCGAGAGCAACTGAAACGTCGAGAAACCATCGACCTGACGAAGGCTGACTACGGAAGGCAAGACCAGACGCCAAAGCTCTGGCTCCAGGGTCCTGAAGGCAGCTTCAGATGAAAACCTAAAACAATAAACGCTAAAATACAAGTGACTGAGCTTTCTTATCAGGCACACCGAAGGCCCCAGGCTTCTATCCCCTAATAGGAGGGAAAAACGAATGCAGAAATATCACGCAAGGCAGGAAGAGAGGCTGAAGACCACACTGAGGACTTAAAACCCGCTGTGACACTCATTTTCCCAGTAGCTCCTCACTGCACACGTCCCATCCGCCAAACCTGGTTGGGCGAGGCCAAGCTGTCACTCAGACCCAGGGCCGTTGAGGTTCTGAGAGCTCCCATGATGGTCTGATCCACAAGGCAGGATGGAGAGCTGAGCCAAACGGGCCCATTTGTCAGAAAACTCACAGGGAGACTTATCTCCTACAGCTCGGTTATTCTTCCGCAAATTACTGCAAGCGCAGTCACAATGCTACATTTAAAGATCCCGAGTAATGTTACTATATTTTCCTGCATTTGCTTCCTGAGAGCTGAGCAGTGGGGGAGTTACCAGCCCAGTGTGAGATTCGGGATTACTCAGACAAGGGCAAGGGAGAGTGGAAAATAAGAAAGCCTCAGCTCAGCTGCTCAGGGAAAAGTGTTCTT
>LOJH01013559.1:26106-50849 GCA_001685095.1 Ellobius talpinus
AAAGGGTGGGCCTTGTCATGGAAACAATAAAAAAGTATCTCTGGGCTGTTTCCTGGCTTTTCATACAGAGCTCCCAGAAAACCCAGGAATTTCCTAAGTGACAGAGGATCATGAGCCTCAGCAGGCCACAATGCAGGGACGAGGTACGGGGGTCCTGAGACAGTGAAAGAGTGGGTGATCTCAGTCTTACATTCGCTGCTTGTCAGGGGAAGGGGGGGCGGACAGTGACAGGGTCTTAACTCTTAAACACTGGATTGGGGACTTCCTGGTTCGGTGAGCCCCTTGGGGTGATATTCTGAAAGGAAATGCGGAGGACATGGAAACTCTGCAGCTCCTCTCTGCCCCAGCCACACTGTGTGTACTTGTCTCCCTGCCATTCCTAACTTGCATGCTTCCTCATAAACGAGCTATAGTTGAGCTCTACAAACCATGTCGCGGCAGGTGGACCGAGGGCCTTTCCTGAGTTGGGGGAGTTGTCACAGGGACATTCCTGAACAGGAAGGGAAAGTCATTGGAACTTATAACAGATCAGTCAGAAACACAGAAGGTCTTTCGCAGCTGGCATCTGAAGTAGGGGGAAGGGGGCGGGACATCTTGTTGAACCAAGTGCTCATAGCATGTCAGGAATGTACCAGTCCTGCACGGTCAGTGTCAGGAGTGAGTATTATAGGACTGGTGGCTTCCTCGGGATGTGGCTATCCCAGCTGTGACGTGCTACAGAGTAAAACACATAATGGAGACTCTGGAGTCTTCAGGAGAGGCTGGGACGTAGTAATTTGTTACACTGGCTATATGTTGGCATGACGTGACTTCTATTGGGCTAATCCACACATTATTAAATCTGTCTGCTTCCTTTTACTTTCTCAATGCAGTGGCAGGGGTCACTGAGACGCATCCGAAATGCGCACGCGCAGCTTACATTCTGCTTCTACTGGGTGATACTTTGAAATGTCTCTCAAAGTCTCCCATGAAGAAACAAGCAAGTCTACAGATTAAAGCATGGGATGAGAGATAGGGGGTGTTGCTAACGTTTAGGAAGGGCTTGTTATCTGCCAGGAACCACACAGTGTTTCCCGAAACCCTCCACCGAAGGCTGCCTCCTCCTCCTGCCCCAGAAAAAAGGAAAGAGCTCTGGTGCCAAGAAAAAGACAGGCAAGGCTCCAGCACAGCAACATCCCACTCCGGTCCTGCACTTCCCTGCATACCGGGTACACAGGCTTCTTCCAGAAAGGGCCTAATAAACACAGTATTTCAGCCTTTGTAGGTCACAAGCTCAGTCACTCAGTTTGACGATGCTGCCACAAAGGCAGCCACAAACAGCACGCGACTGAACAATCCATGCTGTGTTCTTTTCTCTTGTTTCTTTTCTGTGTGTTTGTTTGTTTCCTTGAGACAGGGACTCATCCAGCATCAAGATGGACTTGAACTCCTGATCCTCCTGCCTCCATCTTCCAAGTGTTAGGATGATGTGTGCCACCACGCCTGGCCAGGCTGTGCTCTAATAAGACTGATCCCACAAGAGGTTGTGAGACAGAGTCAGTCCATGGGCTGTTTGCCAAGCCCTGTTCTATACATGAGGAGAGAGGCATTCCTAAATAAGTGTGTCTTATCAGTGTACCGAGTTGGAACATCTACAAAAATACCTTCCTCAAAACACCAGGGGAACCACTGTGGAAACAAGGCTGAAAGTATAAAATCCTGCCACATTGATGCGCTGTCAGGCTTCTAAACTTTCGCTGTCTATCACAAGCGACCATGCAGGCGTGTGCAGTGAACTCTCGAGGTAACACCAAACTCTCGAGGCAGCAACTGAATGACACCAGACTCTAGAGGCAGCAACTGAATGACACCAGACTCTAGAGGCAGCAAATGAATGACAAATTACATCCATGCATTTCTTCTTTACTTTTGAAATGTGGTTACCAGTAACGTCAAAGTTAGACCTCTGATTTACCCATGTCGGTTGCATCCTATTGCCTATGGTGATGCAACAACGTGACATCAATAAAATGGCAGGAATACAGAGTGAAAGGAAAAGACAAGACTCCACAATCAAACGCTCTGGGCTTCCAGGACAGAGCCCATGGGATGGATGTAGAGGGGAAGGTCAGCACGACTGCCCAACATTCTGAGTGTGGACTTCATCTGCACAGCATCACAGAACTCACTGCAATGACAAGACGCGCAGAGGGAAAAGAGCCCTGCAGGCCCTCAAAACAGAAACAAGGTTTGCGGACGGTACGGTGCGCGGCATCAGAAGAACCAGTCCTTGGCTCCATCTATAACTACTAACATCAGTCAAATCAAGAGACAAAATTTAGTTTCCTACCTAAGTCTCCACACACAGATGGGAGGAGTTACACTCAGACACATCAGGGTTCTCTCTGAGACCAACACTCCCCCCACTCCCAAGTCTGATCAGCACTATACATCAAGAAAACCAAGGCACTAGTCCATCAGGACACTAATTTGAAGGCATTAAAAACCGTTAACAAATCTAACAGATCCCACCACAGAAGGAAACAGAATGGAGGGAACAAAACCTAGGCAGGCCCTGGGAGTAAAGGCAAGGTATGCGACTAGAACCACACTGGCCTGCAGAAGCCCATCCCTGGGTTCCCTAGTACAGGCCACACTGTAGATTCTGCGGGAAGGGAAAGCAGCCCCCGGAGCGAAGGGCATCTAAGGCAGGTAAAGACAGAGGGCACCAAGTTCTCCTACACCTTCCAGCACCTCCAGGACCATCCTCGTTCCACTCAGTTCCCCAGTTCCCAACTGGAAGGGCTCCATGACTTCTGTGCAGCTCGGACTGCTAGCTCAGTGACTTCTCATACCCACTGCCTCCGCCATCTCCTCTTCACCCTCCCACTTCCCTCAAAAGCCTTCTTATAAGGGACCCCACACAGAGTCACTTTTCTGCACTCTTGGAAAATCAGGGGAAACACCATAAAAACCTCATGAAGAATTAGAATAGTAATTTGGAGGAGTCACACTTGGTAGCAAATGCTGACCAAGAAGTAATAAAAGCAGGTGTCTCCTGTGAGCCGTATTAGTCACCTGATGCTGCATAATGAACCCCACACAGGTGGCAGCTGAAAACACACAGCCTATGACTTATCTCTGGGAGTCTGCAGTCTGGGCACGCCATGCCCAATGTCCATGCCTACAGGGATGCCCAGTTACAACATGTCTCCTTCTGAACTTTAGAATCCCAACAGCACCTGTGGTCGGCTATCTGACCGCTTCAGGCATGGCAGATTGACTGAAAATAATCATGCGCCACGCAATGAAATTTCAGTCACTGAAAGATCACATCCCTAACAGTGGTCTCTTAAGGGATAATGGAACAGAAAACCTCGTGCAGCCTGGTGGCATCAGAGCCACCCTGGCATAGCAAAACACGTTTGTGGTGAAGCTGATGTAACACACCTACTTTGCCACAAGTCACGTGTAAGTGCACATGCAACTGTATGCAGGATACTACACTTGATGATACATGATTGCTCCCAGCATATATATATATTTACTGTATTACGCATTTTATCATCAGCCTGTACTCCTACTTATATTTTCCTTTAAGAAAAAAAAAGTTGACTATAAACCACTCTGCCACCTTGCACTGGCAGTAGTCTGAAATACTTGGGCCTTACTGTGTCTCCTGATTGCCTCGTATTCTCTTGTGCTCAATTTAATCTTGTATTGACCCTTCAAACAACAGAACACACACACACACACACACAAACACACAGAGAAGTCCACACTTATCCGGAGTATAATATAGCTGCCTGGTATTCCTGGACTATTTAGGTTTGTGGCATGAAATCACAGGACAGATTTCTCAAAGACACCCGCCCCTCAACATTAGGTGATGCGTGGCTGCACCTGCAACCCATTCCAAGCATCTACAGGGAACAGATTACTCAACAAAGGAACAGCAAGGCCTCTGTTTCATTTGGAAGCTGACTAAAAGCATGATAATCCAACTCTGCCATTAACTCTGTGCCCCCAAAGAACAACCCACTGACAAGAGTGACAGTTACTCCTATAAGCAAAGGACGTGCCGAGACTAAGAATGTTTCATCAGTTCTCAGGGAGTCCAATCAAAGAAGGGATCACATGCTCCCCAGTAAACACGCAGTAGGGCTGCCCATGGGGGCCATCAAGAGGCAGGGCTAAGTCAGCGAGTTCCAGACCTACCCCTGAAATTCAAGGGCTGCTTAAGAGGAAACCAATTCTAAAAGACACGGAGTCACAGAGGATACAAATCCTAGTTGACTGACAACAACAGCGGCGCTGTTATTCATCGTTCTAAGACAAGATCCTCTGGGGGATGAACTCCAGTGCCATTCTGGAGCAGCCAAGCACACTTTGACTTCCAAGGAAGCAAAGCCTGGGTAAAACTTACTTCTGTGCTACTGGAAACTGGTGTGACTCTGACGGTACATCTCAGAAAAATGAATCAAGATATCCATAGTATGAAGCTCTGCAGCCTCCTAAGACTTATGCCAAGGAAAGGACTCTGCTGCAGAGACAGATGTACAGACATCAGGTCTACTGGAGTGAAAGCTTCAATGTCCATCTCCATAGACAGCTTGTGCTAAACAGAGCAAATACTACAAAGATTAGTAGTGACATGGAGAGGACATATTGAGATTATACAATGAGACACAGCGGTCACAAATATGAAGACGGCAAATGCACAGATCGGATTAAGCCAACAAGAGGGGGATTCTTTCTCACAACTGTCTTGAGGAGTCTGTGTTGTGTTCATTTTGGCAGCACGTGTACTTAAAAAAATCAGAATTAAGAGATGCATTCTATAAGGAAGAAAAAACTATGCTATCCTTATCATTCAAAGAAATATTTCACAGAAACCAAGTAAGCAAAAAGTGCCAGAAAACTGTATCTCAGAAACCAAGGTCTTGAACCAGGGGTGTGGCATAGTGGTAGAGCACTTGCCTAACATATCTGGTGCCCTGGATTCCATGCAAAGCAATGCATAAATAAGTTTATAAGTAAATAAGGAAGGAAGAAAAGAATGGGAGGAAAAGGGACGAATCTGGGTCTCAGTAAAGTACCTGGAGTTCTATTAGTACCTACAGAACAGCTTTTTGCCTGGCAAAGCTACAAACCTCTCTTTAGACATCCAGAGCTGGTTTCTTTCCCAGGCAGACAGGACTGGCTACCAAATTCTGAGGCAGCTTCACTGTGTTTTGTGCTTGAACCCCGAAAGCAGCAGTCCTGGAATGGTATCCTCAGACAAACATAGGGACCTTGTGGCCACAGAGAAGGGAGCATGTCCACTCCAATTGCAAGGCTAAAATAATTAAGGACGCCTTCCACACACCATCCATTAACCTGGAAAATGCAGGTGCAACACGCCTACCAATCGTGGCTGTGGCCGACGCCAAGCATGACGGCAGAGGCGTGCAAAGATGACACACCCTCAAGAAAAGGCTCCAGAGCAAAGCTGCCAAGACAGCACTTGGATAAATTGCTTAGCTCCTTCAAGCCAGCCACTTCATCTTTAAACAAGGCTAAGGGCAGCCTCGCAGGGCTATAGAGGGAATAGAATTAGACAACAGGTATGAAATGCTCAACTCCGTTAAGTACTCAATAAATATCAGCCCCTCCTGCCGCAGCCCAGCCGTGGTGCTGTGGGAACAATCCCTTAAGAGGCCAGCACAGGAGGGAATTTCTCACCTCTGGTATTTACAGTGCTGCGCCCAGAGAAGCCAAGTGCAAGCAATGCACGTGCCAATTCTTATCCCTGAATTTCACAGCACTTGTCTCTAAACACGGGGTCAAAAGAGGCAAGGGCTGCTTTGCCACAGTACCCTAGAGAGCCAAAAAGCATTAATGCACAAGAGTTTTCAAATTACTGACATTTCCTGTTCCTAGAAATCATCATAAGTCCTTAAAAAGCCCCAACCCAACTGCCATACTATGAAACAACCACTTATCCCAAAACACATTTACATTAATGTTTTTAGCCAAGGAACAATTAAATAATTAATTTCATTTATAAAAACAATGATGGAGCCCTTTTCATAACTTAAATAAAATTATGTTTACATTTTTCCTCTGGAGAATATATTTTGTTATCCACCTGAAGGTGGATAAAACACCACAAGGCTGGAAAGAGTTCTGTTATGTGACAAAATTGAGCTACTTTCCTGTAAGGCCTAGGCGGAGCGCCTCTGGCCAATGGCAGGGGCATCATCATCATCAAAAGACAGGATGATGCTGGCTCTAGACAGGCGGGTCTTCCCATGCCCTGTGCATCTATAAATCTCTAACGACTACTGATTTTTTTTCCAGTGATATCATTCTAAGGCTGAAGACTCCTCCTCAAGAGTCCCCCGGTTTTAAATGGTTTTGGTTTTAGACTACTTTTAAATATCAGAACAGTTAATAACTTGGGATTCAAAACCAGACTTGATACAGTCACCGTCGGGCTTCTTTATGCACACAGTGAACAACAGGGTAGAGTGGCAGACCTAACGAGAGGTCAAAGGAAAACAGAAAAGGGTCTGTCTTCAGCATACAGCCATCATTTCCCTGGTAATTGCAAAAGCTGCAGACTCTGCCACTCTAGTCACACTTGAAGGAAATACTATATATGAACTAGAAGCTGAACAAAATAAAAATGCCTGTTTTGTTTTTGCTTTTTTCCATCAACACCTCTGAGGTCATCAGCAGAGGGGTATGGGTGGGTTAAGGGCCCTTCTCTGGAAATTAAACCTGAACCCTGTATTACATCAGCCCTCCCTCACCCTCTGGTCCCCACCACCTGGTTTAACAAACCTTTAGATCCCAAATTCAGGGCTGGAGCAGAGAGGAGCTGGTTTTCAGAGAAGAGTTTCTGAATTGTTCTGACTCTAAGGGAAGGCTGAGGTGAGGAGACTTCTGACCACAGGCCTGCCCCGTCCACCCCCATGCCTGCCCAGCATGTACAGGAGGCTGCATCCTCAGGCCAGGCCCCCCTTGGTTTGAATGGAGAAGCCCCTAGCCCAGGTCCCTCCCACAGGCATCTGGGGCTTCCAGCAGCCCTGTGAGACAGGAAAGCCCCTAGGGAGGCAGTTCCACAAACCAGCCCTGAATGTTCCCCAGCCCATAAATGTCAAGGAGTCAAGTGACTTTCACACAAAGCCACTGAAATTCAGTTATAATCGCTAACTACTGCTGATTTTTCTTTTAGAAACAAAACAAACAAAACATCAAACAGAGCCAGGTGTGATGGCCCCCACCTTTAGTCCCATCACTCAAAAGGCAGAGGCAGGCCGATTACTATGAGTTCAAGACCAGTCAGGTCTACATAGTCTGGGCTGCATAGAAAGACCTTGTCTCAAATAATAAATAAATAAAAACTAAACAACTAACACCAGAAATCTAGCTAGACAGTGATACACGCTCAGCAATCTCAAGTATCGGGAATTTTCTTGAGAACAGGAGTTTGAATCATATGTCAGTAAATCAGCGAGACCCTTTTTAAAACAAAGTCAGTCAGTCAGTCAGTCAATCTCAATCTCTGTGTGTGTGTTTGTGTCAGATAAGCAAGTTCAAAAACATCCCTGAATTTGTACTCAGTCATTTTAATACGCAAATACAGTGCCATCCGGAATATTCGTATAAATGCAGGGAGGCTCCACAACCTGTGACATTCTGGAGATGCAGAGGAGTAAGCTGTTCCCTGACCTCACACTCAAATGACATCACTACTAGGGGATCATAGGAACAGAAGCTACAGGCCTTGGCTGTGACCTTGTACGCACTCAAGAGAAGAGCCAAGCACTCTTCTCCCGGCACCCCCAAAAGCAGACAGCTCTAGAACTTCAGATCAGTAAGCCAATGGAGAAAAAAAGGCTGTCTTTAAGATGCTCCCCAAGCTAGCTTCTGAGCTAACTCCTGCCCAGAGCATACTCAAAGCCTCCCACAGCCTGGGCCAGGGGATTGCCCTAGCTCGGCAGGCTGGGTAGGAAAGGAAGCCAGAACAGGCTTGGGGCAGACTCAACAGACATATCACATGGCAAGCAAGCTCTTTATCTGGAGACACTTGGTCTCAGCACCAGATCTGGACCACTGTGCCAACCCTATTTCTACCCAGAGCCTCCACAGGCAACACTTGAGTCAAGGGCCACCTGGACCCCAAGGCTGCAGAGCCTCTTTAGGCTGCTGTCCACCTACTTCAATCAAGGATCTGCCTCGGAGCCAGAAAGCTATTTCACAGCAGAGCCACTGGAGAAGTTTGCAAACTAAGATCTGCTCGGAGTTTCTGACTGACTTGAACACCATCCACATGGGGTCTGAGCGTCCCTCCCTCCACTGAAATGAAACTGCTTTCCGGCAGACTTAGCATTTCAGGACCTCCATTACATTCCCTAGCCCAGACTGTCTCCGAGGTCTGTAGATCTCAGAGCTGTCATTCAGTGTCTTCCTCTACTGCAAATCTGAAACCACCAAACCGAGAAGTGAAGCTGTCTATCTAGAAAGAAGGGGACCACAGGCTCATAAAAGGGGAGGGGCAACGTCTTACTTAGGGTTTCTATTGCTGCAATGAAACATCATGACCAAAACTGAAGCTGGGGAGGAAAGGGTTTATTTACTTATTGGGCTTACACTTCTGTATCACTGTTCATCATCAAAGGAAGTCGGGACAAAAACCTGGAGGCAGGAGCTGATGCAGAGGCCATGGAGGGGAGCTGCTTACTGGCTTGCACCCCATGGCTTGCTCAACCTGCTTTCATAGAACCCAAGACCACAACCCCAGGTATGGAACCACCCACGCTGAGCTGGGCCCTCCCCATCAATCACTAATTAAGAAAATACCTTACAGCTGGATCTAACAGTGGCATTTTCTCAATTGAGGTTCCCTCTTTCAGATAACTCTAGTTTGTGTGTCAAGCTGATGTAAGACTACCCAGCACAGGCAGGGAGAATAAAAGCTTCTGCATGGAACCTTGGGACTCAGTATACACAGCAGCACAGGGCTTCCACAAGAGCAAAGTGATGAGAGGGGCTCAGATGCTAATCCACAGCAGAGGTCCTCAACTTTCCACGCAGATGGGAATCACCTGGGGAATTCGTTCAACACACAACTCCAGATCAATCTGTCTCAGAAGAATGAGTCATTAAGTCCAAAGCAGGCCCCGAGAATTTACACTTCTCCACATCCGGAAACCACATTCTAGAAATATGATAAAGCACCACCCTCTCACCTCCTCTACCGCCATGCTGTCAGGCCTTCTACAGTCACTGAAATCATCTCCCGCAAGCTGCACAGGTCAGCATCTCCCATGAAGACTTCCAAACAGCTACAGGAGACAGAACCATTCCAGGTGGAAGAGCACAACAACAGGCTCCAAAAATGACTTTCCCCAAAGACCAGAGATGGAAAGGGAAAAGATCAACATTATAGAAACCTATACCTCAACCAGGTGACTGAAGTTAACATACAGTTGCAAACCATGCTGACGGCATATACCTACGATGGTTTAACTGTCAACTTGACATAATCTAAAACCGCCCGGGGAAGAAAGGCTTGGTCTGTGAGCACACCTGTGGGAGATCTTTCTTAAGTGAAGTGGGAAGGTGGGCCGGAACGTGGGCAGCACTGCTTCATGGCTGGGCCCTGAACTGCCGTGACAAGCAACGAGCTTGAACAGTAAGCACCCATGAACTGATTCTCCGCTCTCAACCGGGGATGTGACTAGCTCCTGCAAGTTCCTGCCTTGACTCTCCCCAAATGAAGAATTATAATCTTGAATTGTAAGATGAAATACAGCCCCCCCTTTTTGTCAGTGTTCTAGCACAGCAACAAGAATGAAATAGGGCATGACCCTTGATATGGAAAGAATGGAACTTCACCTCTCGGCCCACAACTCCAATCTTATCATGAGGAAACTAAATCACGCTCAAAACACCTGCCCAATGTCCTTGGAACCACCCCAGGTAACCAGGCTTCAGAAACTATGCCAGACCACAGAAACTAGAATGACAGGATCAATGGGAATGTGGGGTCCTGATACAGAAAAGCAAAGTAGGTATTAATTATAAAACTCTAAACACAGCACAGGCTTTTGTTGACACCTATCAACTCTGATCATTCCATGTGACCCGGGCCCTACAGGAATGCCACTCAAATGAAGTGAGGAGAAGTCGTGCTGGGTATGTTCCCAACATCTGAAAATATCTTAATATGTGTGGGTGGGTACGGTGGTACACCCCTGTAATTCCAGCCCACAGGGCTTGCTAACATGAAGATCTCCAGTTCAAGCCTGGGCTACAAAGCAAATTTACAGCTAGCTTGTGCTATATAGGGGGATCCTTGAAGGGTGGTGGACATCATGTAAATTATAAAATACGCGCATGTGCACAAAGAACCATGGTAGATTTTGAACAGTAACAAACAGTACTTTGATAAAAATTGGTGAATGAAGGTACTCACGAAAATAAAGAGCTTGGAGATACTGCTCAGTGGGAGGGCCTTTGCCCAGCAAGCTCAAGGCTCTTGGCTCTAGGTTCTGAATTTAATACCAACTTTGCAAATTAAAAAAAAAGAAAAAAGGATAAGACAAACATTACTGCTTAGTTTTTAATACAATGGAATTAGGTTTTTACATGACTGAAACCCAACAAAACATACTATGTGTACTGGAAAACTCAAATGATAAAACAGACTGTATGAGCAAATGTATACCCTTCGATGAAACTGAACAAGGCCCAAAACCAGGAACCGAAGCATTGTTCTGCCTTTAATCCAATCACAAACCTCCTATCTCCAAACTAAACTTGGCTTACTCTCAAATTAAGTCCAAGAGAAACACGAAGCCTCAACTACAGTGTGTCATTAATTAATTACAGTATTTCACAAATGACCATAATCCGTGTCACCAAAGCCAAAGGAGATGGGATTGATTCAGCATGAATTAGTCATTAGTGATCATGGTTCTACGTACACAGACAGGCAACACTAGTTTGTTTTCCTATGCTAACCAGAGCTTAGACATAAAAAAAGACATCTGTCCACTGCTGGAAAAGTTCTGCAACACCTCACCTTCAGAACACCTTTGTGATCTGGGCACTAGGTGCTGGGTCTCAAAGGCTGCCGATACAAACACAAAGAAGGTGTTTAGGAGGCCCTAGGTGCAACCCTCATGCAAAAAGCAACATTCATACTCCAGTAAGAAACAGTTTCAAGTTCCAAAGGAAAAAATTTCCAAATCAGACCTAGGGGAAAACAAAACATGCCTTTCCAATGGCCACATAGGGCTCATCGGCCACATCCACTGCTCCAGAAGAAGCAAACTCTAAATAAGAAAGTGAGGTCAGGAGCCAGCTCTGGTGATCCATGCCTTTAATTCCAGCACTCAAGAGGCAAGGGGGAGGGAGGGGCAGATCTTCAAGTCTGAGGCCAGCTTTGTCTACATAGTGACAAAGGGCTGCATAGTGAGACCCTGTCTCGAAAACCATAAATAAAAACAAAAACAAAAAATGTGAGGAAATGCATTTATACCACTATCAACTAAAACGTAAAATAAGTTATCTGTGTGCCACCTAACTGCTGGTGTAGGCTAAAAGCAGCAATAAGCAGTTTTAGTGATTTTTTTTAAGTAAAGAAACAATAGACAAGCTGAGTTTATATTATCTGAAAAGAACAGGGTTAGCTGAACCAAAACAGAAGAGTTCACTGTGTGCAAATAAATGGCCTGATTCTCACCTGGGCCCCTGAAATAGGGCCAGGAGAAAATGAGGGTGCTGGGGTAGCCACCAGCGGTCACAAACAACTCCACTCAAGCGACTATTCTAGCCTCCATTTCCGAGGAACCTGGGAAAGCATTATTGTCCTCCAAAATATTGAAAATACATTTCTATTGGGGCTGCAGAGGGTGGGAGAGACTTTCTGTGGCATCACCACCAACACAAAACGTGAAGAAGGTGATTTTAATTACTTGTTAAAAGAATTAGGTGACTGAACTTGGAAGATCTCCAGGCTAGTTTCCAGGCTCCCCAGGGTAGGTCTTTGGCTCCCACAGCCCTGGCACATAGGGGTATCGATAAACATTCACTAAGTGAACTTATTCACAATACAATCCCAACAGTAGTCCACCACACAGGCCGGATAAGGAAAAATAACACAGCTCTGCCACCTCCACACCTACTCACTTCCAGCCCTAACCACCATCCAGGATCTGATACAAGCAGCAGGTCTCTGTGTCTGCTACATAAATCATTTATCCATGCTGCTTGATGGAAACATTCTCCCAACTTAAGACTACACCACTCTTTAAAGCCCCAAAGGCAGTGGACTCAAAGAACACTGTGGCAACCCCTTGTTTCACAAAACAGGACATGTATCAAGAGTACGTAGAAAGAACTTTGTAACTAGCCAAATCAGCAGCAGAGGCTCTTGGCTCAGTCTATGAATCAAGACTTCAGACTCTCAAGTTTAGATAAGCCTATTAATCAAATTCTGAAGGATATGATTTAATCCAGCTCGAAGTATAATGAAAAGTCAAGAAATCCCCACCTAAGGCAGATGCTTAAGGGCTGAAGGAGACATGCCACAAGGGAGGACAGGGCCAGCAGCTTTCAGAAGCAGCCACAAGATCGCCACACTGCAGAGCTCTCTCCACAAAGCCAGTCCCAGCTGGGAACCCATGGACCAGTTTGGGTACTTTCCTCATCTACATACAAAACATCCAATCTCATTGGAAGAAGAAAAGACACCGAACAGACCACAAGCAACAAAAAGTGAAACAGACTGATCAGCACCGGGTAAATTCCAAAGTTCCCCGTGTTCCCCAAGAGTTACCATTAAGTGTCCGGAGGATGTCAACCACCCGAGGCAGGATTGAAGAAAAGATAGACTATGCGCTAAGGCTCTCGGAACTTCGAAATTGTACCAGTTTTCGTTACTGTATTTATCCTAGCAGCAGAACAGGAAGAATGATAAGAAATTAAGTCAAAAGAGGAAGAGAACAAGGACAGGAAATAATCGACACAAAACAGCTCTCGGGATAAAGCAAGTCCAACTGGCCGGCCTCCTCCACATTTCTAGGATTCTTTTTTTTCTCCCTGCTTGATCAAGAAAGAGCCTATTTACAAAGGGAAAGAGTTTCAGACAGTCATCATATCCTAGGCTGGCTAATCGGTAGTTCTGTAGACGCTGGGAGTCAGCAACTAACAGCCAAATTAGAATTTTTCCCTTTCCTTTTCCTTCCTAAGGTCTAATTTGTGGTATTTGTGTTCTCTCCTTTGAAGAGAGTAAGGACCATACAGACATCAAACATTCAAACACGAACTCATGCACCCAGCTCAAAACCGAGGCTGAGCCCTGGAGTCCATGAACTTTAGTAATAAACACATCTCTCGGGGTAATCAGCAGTGTCAAGTTTCTAAGAAAGCAGATGTCTTTGATTAGCCTTTGCTTAAGGAATTGATAAAGGGCCCTCCACCATCCCCACATCAGTGGGCATTCTGAGAGCAATGGACTCGAGTCACATCCCAGCCAAGTGTCAGGATGCAACAATCAGCTCTTCCTAGGTATGCGGTACAAAAGTGCTGATGGGACACAGATAAGCAAACTGACAAACTTTAACGTTACTCCAGACAAAACGAGCCAATTGCACGGAAGAGGCTCCTTTACATACTTGACAGCACAGACGTACAGTGTTCGAGAGTTCTAAACATGTATTATCGTCACTGTGTTGATTAGAGTAAAGAATGAAACTGGTCTCCTAAAAGCAACTGTGCATGCCGTCTACTGTCACCAACTTAAAAAGTATTTAAATGGAGAGAGAACAGCACTCGCTCACCTCAAGACTGATTAACTAAGGACATTCTGAGCCAGTCAATTCTTGGCTGCAGAGACAGGCCTATGTATTACAAGATGGCAACACCCCAGTCTGCACCTACTAGCCACCTGCAGCATCCCAAAGCATGACAACAATGTCTCCAGACATTACCAACCCAGCTAAGAATCAATGTGTTTTAAAGATAGGGGTTGAGGATGTTCAAACCTCCATCAAGTTTTTCAAGATATTGACCTTGGGGGGAAAAGTAATTTTGGATTTGCAAAAGCGGATTGCCTCTATTTCCCAATCCAAATCCAATAGCAAATCAGATCCAAGAATGACTAGAAAGCTGAGCATAAACTAACATGCAGTATGTTAAAACACCTATTTTCTCCCTTAAGCACGGAACCCTGGCCCACTAGACACATTCATGAAAAGAGAATCCACTTCTACAGAAGACAGACTCGGCTTTTCTCTGGATGGCGGCATGTAGCCGGTACACGGCACAATTGAGTCTGAAAAGAACGCCGAGACTCCTGACCCACGAGTGGTTCATCAAACATGCTTCAGTTCCGCCCAGGCAAAGCAGAGGACTGATCAGAGGGGCTAAGAGTCTGTCTTCTAAAGTCAAGCAGGCTACATCCTAGGGAGACCACGAACAAGGACATAAAGAAAGTATGCGAACCCAGATGGACAGACCACACAGAAAAGCCCACTGGCTGTGCTCAAGTGCACACAAGAATGAAGAAATTAAGGGAAACCCCACAAGTGCAGAAGGGGAATTCAAGAGAAGGAAAAGGCCCGTTTTGCTATCTAACCTGCTAGCTTCTGCAGTCTGTTTCTTTAAATTCACTGCTCACCCATACCAAGATTCTGAAAAATTTCTAACTTAACTCCCCAAACCCTTTATTTCTTGCCTTAAATAGACAGAAAGACAGATACATAGATAAATAAAATGCTTTTAAACTTAAAAACACTAATGTACCTTGTGTGTTATGTCAACATCAAGCCGGCTTCTATCACAGCAGTAATGTAAGAACACTTTATTACCAGTTCTGACTGGCCCTCCTCACACATACAGGCTTCATACAAGCTTATAAAGTGATTATCCATAAAATGGGCCCAGCTGAGGGAAGGAGGCAAGAGAAAACAGGCAGTAAATGCCTCTGCAGCCAGGCTTCCTACGTGATATAATTAAAATAATTGATATAATTAAAATATTTGTGGACGTAACAGACATCCTGAAATACTCAGCCAGAATTCATACATGACTAAATTGAGGCACATCCTTGAAGGAAGATCAATGGAGACGTGGACAGACGGTATTATTTCCAGGTACTTTCATCTGCTCCTGGAAAAGCCTCCTGATAACCCCAAGGGCACGCCAAACACTACCAGCCAAGTTTGGGAAGGTCTGGTACAGGTGCGCTCTCCTGGAATGGCAGCCAGTGCCATAGTTCCCGTGGGGACTTGGTAGCAGCTGCTTCCAAGAATGCGGACTAAGCCTAAACGGCAACCCCGCCCTCTGTGACTAGAAGATACTGAAACCAACCTGGAAATCTTCAAGAGCTTCACTCATGTCAGATGGGCACCAAGGAACAGTCAGGAACGGGGTAACCCTTCACAGCCACCTCTCCAGGGCCACCAAAGGACTTTTACTTATTCATTGAGTCCTTCCAAAGTCCAGAGCCTCCTTCACATGTAGCTAAGAAGTTTCCAGAATAAATCTGTAATTTATTACTCCACTCCCTACCAATGATTTTCTCTTTCAGCGGTTTTCAAACGTTAACTATCATGAAAGTTTATGTTCTGTTTCATGCATCTTGGACACATCTTAACGCAGGGATGGTGGCCTAGCTTAGAGGGTGAGGTGGTGAGAACAGCGGTCCCAGACTACCAGCTAGCTGAGTGGCTGTGAAATCAGGAGGCCAACCCAGTGCCCTTGCTTTTCTTCCCAAAATAAAGGCAGAAAATAAAAGGCAGACTCAGGTCTGGTGAAGGTTCAATGAGTTATTGTCTATAATATGCTTACAACAGTAATTATGATGTCTGGTGCAGCGCGTGTGTGTGTGTGTGTGTGTGTGTGTTTGTGTGTCTGAACGTGCACTAAAAACCACTCAAAAATATAGTTTTAGCTTCTATACCTATATACAGATTAAGTACTTAGCACTGATCAGAAATATGTAAAAACTTATTTTATGTTAGCATTTTACATCTCTAATCTCTAGCATTAAAAATGCATTTTAAAAATATTTGTAAAACAAAGTACATTGATATGTGTGCGTGTCTGTGTGTATACTTTTTAGTCCAATACGATTTTAGTCCCCTAAAATGTTTTAGAGAAACATTCCTCACACTAAATTGCTGTACATCCAAAGAAAAGCGGAATCATTGCCTCACTATCATTACCCAAACCATTTCTGCAGTCCTAACTACCACTCTTAACTATCTTCACCTGGAAAAAAACCATAAACCATGGAAAGTGTACCCCCAAGTTCCCCAACCGTGCAGCTACGGGGCCACCCGAACTGCACCAAGAAGGAAAATGAAAAGGTGTGTGCTGTAACTATACCATGTGTGCTGAATTCCGAAGCCTTCATAACAAGAAAAATCTAATTATACATTATGTCTTATAGATTATATATTATATACATAAATACTTTATACATATACACTTCAGATATAATGGGAAAGAAAAACAGTTGTTTCTTTTTATATTTTTAATGTGGCCCTGAGAACACTTAAAGTCACATCTGGGGCTGGCACTGTGATTCCCGTGGCATTTCAATGGGATGGCACGGCTCCTGACAATTGATGGCTTCAAGAGGAATTCACAGGGCGACACTGCGTTAAAAGGCACATTCCATGGTGCTTTCTGCAGACAATCTCTCTTGTCGTAAAGAACCAGGCTCCAGCTGCATTGTGGGCAGAGCCACAGTCACCCAGGAGCACGGTAGTCGAGGGTTTGCCCTGAGCAGCCCCCGTGGACAGCAGTGTCTAGGAGCGGCTCCTTACCAGACTGAGCACACCACTGTCAGTGTGGTTACAGCCAGCGATAGCTTAGGGGAGGGGGGTTTGGGAACAGAGGCGACAGTGCACATGTATGTACATCTGCATCTGTAACACCAGGGGCTTGCAACATCTTGACACATGGAGCCTGGGGCGGTGGAGAGTCACCACATGTAAGAGGATGGCAACAACTGACTTAGTTAGGGGACAATGAGCAAACAGATGGGCAGGAGTTACTAGAATCTGTTTTGATGTCAACGTCAAAGGAAAAGGAATAGAGCGGAGTTTCACAGAAAGGCAAACTTTTGGGGGTGGAATCAACAGGGCTGATAACCAGACTGGGGGGCCGAGGAGGGATTCACTGATAAATGAGCTGATATAGATGAAGAGGGCAGCATCAGAGGGCAAGGAGGCCAAAAGATGGTGCCAGCCTGAGACACTGGAAGTTTCAGAAAATAATTAGGAAAGATAGCTGATTCTCTGAACAAATGGACAGACAAGCAAATGAACAACAACCACAAAAAGAGGCGACAAAGGAAGCATGGACTAACAGAGCTATATGGATAGAAAGTGGTTGCAGGTCAGCCCCCACCCTCCAATGGGGTCACCTGGAACAACAGACTAGCCTTGGCAGTGAAGACACACAGATGAAGGAATGGATGGATGTCTCACTGAACACCACCAGGCACAGCCCAGTGAGGGCACTCACCGGTTCACATGCCCACAGCACTGCCACTGAAGTGGTGTACCCTGCCCCACACTTCACTCTCAGGGGTCAGCAGACGCTTTCCTTCTCATACAAAAACCCACCATGTTCTCCACTGGATTTATCAAAGTCCTCATGGCAGGGACACACACATACACACACACACACACACACACACACACACACCACACACGCACAAGCAAAACACAACAAGTGCCCACAGCCAAACCACATGGTGAGGGCAAGCATGCATAATGGACTGAGTCAAGCCTTTTTTGTCTTTAATCGCTCTGCTTAAAGCCTCAAAGACCAGTGCCAAGGCTTCCTCCCTGCCTGCCCTGGGATTTGAGGGCTACACTCAATGAGCTGACAGTCTCTTTTGACTTCTCGCTCTTCTGAAACAGTCCCTGGCAGTTGTCCTCAGACAAAGACAAACAGATTCTAGGTCTCAGTGCTGAAAGCAACTGCCTGTCCTAAAATCAGCCATTTGAGAACACAGTGTCACACTGTGACAGATGGGACCTGTAGCCCCAGATTCACATGCTGAAGCCCTAACCCTCAAATAATGATACAATCCTCCATCAGTATCAAGGAAGAATGGTTCCAGGACCCCCGGGATACCCAAATCCTTCTATCACTTCTGTAACAACATCACACAATCTTTGTACCATCACCTTTGCACTTCATCTTACATATTCTAAATCATTCTAGATTATCCAATAATGTCAATGGTAAGGAAACTGTATTAAGAAATACTGTGTGTATATTTAGTACAGACTAAAGTTTTGGAGTTAGTAAAAAATAAATAAATAAACAAACAAACAAATAAATAAATAAATAAAACCACAGATGTTGAAGGCCAAACATATCTGAATACAGAACATTAAAGAAGATAGTTTGAAACTGGGAATGGTGAAGAACACCTTTGATCCTGGCACACAAGAGGCAGAGGCAGGCGGACCTCTGAGTCCCAGGTCAGCCTGGTCTACAAAGCGAGTTCCAGGACAGCCAGACTATTGCACAGAGAAACCCTGTCTCAACAAATGAAACAAAACAGAAGACAGTTGAATGACCTGGTGTGTGGAGTATGTCTTTAATCCCAACACCTGTAAGGCAGAGGCAGGAGGATCTCTGTGTGAGTTTGACACCAGCATGGGCTGCACAGCAAGGTCCAGGCCAGTGAGATCCCATCTCCAAAAGCAGCAATATTATCACATTGGGAATGGAGCGGTGCTTACTGGTTGAGAGCTCAGACTGCTCTTGCAGAGGGCAAGTTTGGTGCCCAGCACCCATGACAGGCAGCTCAGGACTGACTCTAACACTCCAGCTTCAGGGGATCCAACACACTCTTCTAGTCCCCTTAGGCACCTGCACTCACATACATAGCCACAGCACACACTCACAAACATATAATTAAAAGAAACATTGCAACTGGGGAAGATTACAGTTATAACTGGTAATAAGAGTTATCTAATAGAATTGCTACCTTCGTAAGACAACAAAGACACAACAGAGACCCCTTACTCTGAGCTTATACAATCAATCAATCAGTCAACAAATCAATAAATAAACGTGTGCGGGTTAGGGACAAGAATACTAGCAAGAGGAGCATTGCCTCACCAGACAACATAACTTGGTCTTGCAGCTGCCAGAACGCTTAGTAAATTCACTGTTGCTTCAGCCACCTAGTCTGTAGCATTCTACTACAAAAGATCAAGCAGACCAAAACACACACTAAGCAGGAATGAATGCACTGGACACGCGGGGAGACTTTTGAGGCAGCTCTGGCTCCTAAAAGTGAAACGAGGACACAGAGTCACTACCATTATCTCCATCTGCCTCCCCACAAATGGTTCTTCTTCCAAGTGAGCCCGCATGTGAACTGCCCCAACCACAACCCTACACACATGCAACTCAGCACAGGATAGATTTGTGGGAGGGCCCAGCTCACTGAGGGTGGTCCTGGGTTGCATAAGAAAGAAGGCTGAGCAAGCCATGGGGAGCAAAGCCAGTAAGCAGCACCCCTCCATGACTTCTGCATCAATCAGCTCCTGCCTCGAGGTTCCTGCCCTGTTTCAGTTCCTGTCCTGACTTCCTTCAATGATGAACTGTGATATGGAAGTGTAAGCCAAATAAATAAGTAAATAAACAAACAAGCCCTTTCCTCCTTAACTTGTTTTTGGTTATGGTGTTTCATCACAGCAATAGAAACTGTAACCAAGACAACACCCAAGGGCTATGACAATACTCCAGGACTCAGTGACACTGTGGCCTCATCTGTTGCGTACTGAGCAGTTACAGGGCAATAAAAAGACCTAAGTCTAGGATCTATAATGCCTAGCATTGACCTAGATCCCAGTCTTTTCATACAGATGAGAGTCAGACCCAACTATGCCACTCTATGCAGAACACTAAATAGTAAGCATGCAAAAATTACTTTGTAAACTCTAAATCACATTAATATCTTATTCTGATCTCATTATATGGAAGTTTAGGTCTTCCAAACAACTGGTTAGGCAATGCATCTATTTCCTCAAACCATCTTAAAAGAAGAAATTTCAATACAGGCTGAATGTCCCTCATCCACCTGTTTGGGGCCAGGAGTATGTAAGCCTCTGAATTATGTGCATTCTATTCCACCCCCAACCAGAAATCCTGAGCTAAATTCTGTTTATTCTGCTGATAAATTAGTTATTATTGTTCTGATCTACAACCTGCTAACGTCACACCTTGGAGGAAATAACATCCAAGTCAAAACAAAAAATTCAGGTGTTTCATATCCACTTTATATATGCACTGAGTGTAATCTTAGGCAGTATGTCTAGTCCACCCGAATTTGGACAATTTGTCACAAGGTCAAGGGTGGAATTCTCCATTTATGGCATCGTGTCAGGGCTCGGAAAGCCTTCAGCTTGGTAGTTAGTGCTTTCTCAAAAAAACGATAATCATCCTAAGCAATCGGGGAACTACAAACTAAAGCTTTCAGACTTCATCTCACCCTAATCAGAATGGCCAAGATCAATAAAACAGCTGACAACAAAAGCTGGCGAGGCTGTGGGCAAAGAGCAACCCTCATGCACTATTGGTGGAAATGCAAATGGGTGCAGCCCCTCTGAAAATCAGTAGCAAGAATCCTCAAAAAAAAAGCTACACATAAATCTAGTGTATGATCCAGCTGTACCACTTCTTGGCACATGCCCAAGGGACTCTCCACATCCTACTCCATAGACTCCTGTTCAGCCACGTTTATTGCTACCATGTGCGGAATAACTAGGAAACAGAAACGACCTAAATGTCCTTCAACAGATGGACAGTTAGTGACAACGTGGAATACTATTCAGCTGTAAAGAAAAATGAAGTCCTGAAATTCTCACACTTCAGCATTTCAGATTACGGATCTTCAATATGAAATTGAACTGAGTAAACCTGAACCTTTTTGTTGTTGTTTGTTTTGTTTTTTGTTTTTTTCGAGACAGGGTTTCTCTGGAGCTTTGGAGCCTGTCCTAGCACTAGCTCTTGTAGACCAGGCTGGCCTTGAACTCACAGAGATCCACCTGCCTCTGCCTCCCAAGTGCTGGGATTAAAGGTGTGTGCCACCACCGCCCAGCCAACCTGAACCTTCTTTTCTTAAAAACATTACGAATACAGACAGCAGAAAGAAGGGCACTGACCAAATATCTACTTCCTAGCAAAAATAGCCAGTGCGTTGGCCAGAGCTGTGACCAAAGGCTGACATGGGCAGCCTTATCGATTGAAAAATCAAACATTGGAGCTAGGCACACCTGCAATCCCAGCATGATGGGGGCTGCAGCAGAAGGATCAGTCTGAGGAGAGCATAGGCTACATAGTGAGACCATAAATCAAAACTACAAAAGCCATTTGGGCAGCCCACCGCATGGCTGAGGGGTGGGGATGTTTGGCTCCAGGAAGTCTAAGGCAGGTGCACAAAAAGGATTACGTAAGATTACCTTCAGGATGTGTAAAGGGCTATAAAGGAATTCCACAGTTTTTTTCTTTCGGTCTTTAGGTTTCACTACAGGGACTTGCCTGACCAGAGAATTTACCAAATGAGGCCACCAGATCACATTCCCTCACTGTCTGGAAGGCCTAGGGACCAGGCTAGGTATGGTGTGGTAGGGTTCTGAGCATAGGCTAAGATTCTGATTTCATTACCAACCTCAATAACACAGCCCAGAAACCAACGATGTGTTACTAAGTGTGCTGCACACGTGAAGTGTGCATCAAGTCCACAGCAGGTTAGGAAACATTGCAGACAACAGGAAAGAAGGCCACAAATGTCCAAAGGAAACCAGCGAGAGAGTTCTGCTGGAAGTCCCAGGACACATTCACTGCCTTTTAGTTGAGATGCAAGACGGTGAGATTCAGGAGAGAAAAGGCCACTAAAAGAACGAAACTTAAACCGGGTGGTGGTGGTGCAGGCCTTTAATCCCAGCACTAGGGAGGCAGAGGCAGGCGGGATCTCTGTGAGTTCGAGGCCAGCCTGGTCTACAAGAGCTGGTTCCAGAACAGGCTCCAAAAGCTACAAAGAAACCCTGTCTACAGAAAAAAAAAAGAATGAAACTTAAGACACTCATAGAAGCTGTCAAAGGGACCAGATCCCTCTTGGGCTACTCATACAGGTACAAGTCAGAGGTGGGGAATACCACTGTGACCCTAACATAGCACTGCTATGTCAATCTAAAGAATGTTCTTCACTGCCATGGCCTGGAGGACTGGGAACTCCAGGGGGGCAGGGTGAGAGGTGGGATAGGAGTTGGGCAGAGAGGCTGTAGCTCCCTAAGAAGGCTTTAACATCAGGTTCTCTGCCATACATGTGTAGTGAATTGCTGAAAAATAAAGTCATTTTAAAAGTCGCGCTACTCCGAAGACCTCGAGAAATGAACTATTCTCACCATGGCTGCATACCTTTGATAGCCTGTTTCAAAACAGTGCTTTGACCGCCTTCTGAGCTGCCTTAATGTGGGCATTTAACAGCACAAAGAGCATCCTTTTTTCGTTTCTGTCCTTTAAAAACACCCTGAGAAATGTTTCCATCACTCACTTTAGGAAAGAGAAGCAATTCCGAAGCCCGAGCCTTGAAGTCCCTCTGGATGGGAAAGCTAATTTCCTAAGTCTCTGGGGGGAGCGTCAAGAGTTCCCAGTTCATTTGTACAAAAAGTTAGCTCACTAGTTTTCCCAAACACGGCTGGCTAGCCTGCTCCACACTTGCAGCAAGCAATCTGGAATTCTTCCATCATACGCCTCATTCTGAACATCAGAAAAATCATTTCCACAAGCCATGTCAGCACCAGTGTGCACCGCAAGTCCGTCAGTTAGGGAAGCATGCGTGCCTTACAGAGCAACCCGGCCTGGCCTTGCCAGGGCAAATTAAGCTAATTCAAGAGATCAAATAAAGAACTCCAGGTCGCTACGCAATCAGCGAGTCTCCGGGTGTTTTCAAGGGGTCATCCAGTCTGCTCCAGCAAGGAAAATGAGGGGAGATTTAACAAGGATTAAAGCGCATTTCCCCAACACCTGGAAGCCGCTGTCTGTTGGGAATGTTCACCCCCACCCCACCCCCGTTCATGACAGAGGTCAGGAATATGACAGGGTCAAACAGAACAGGGAGGAAGAAGACCAAAGCAAGGAGCATGTAGGGAAAGAAAAGCTGAAAGCCTGGAATCGGACTACAGGGAACTGGAAACCACCTTTTATATGCTCTGCCCATTCTACGGGGCCAGTCTCTCCACAGGTTGGCTGATCAGCTAGCTAGCAAGCAGCCAGCTGTCCACAGCAACTCTACACCCCAGACTGCACAGCTAAGAGGCCGAGAGCAAGGCAGGTAGTGAGCTGTTAACTCCAAGCTTTAAAGCCGTACCAAGTTCTCAATTTCAGTCTCGGACCACTGGGACCTTTTCTTTCTCCAATCAAAACTACATTAACTGACCAGGATGCAAGAAAGCTGAAGGTAGGATGGGCCCTTGTGGTCACTTAGGAACAGCCCAAAGGTCTGAAACCTTAACTGTTTGAAATGCACTTTTTCCTCATGGTCACTGGCTACCTTCACTCTAGTAACCTGGGCAATTCACGAAAGTATGTTCATAAGTTTCTGTATCTATAAACTCTTGGAAAGAGAATGGAGTGCCCAGAAGCACGGTTTAGATGTTTTGATAAAGTAGTGACCTTTACACTAGAAAAACCACTGTTGATAACTATACCAAATACCCAGCCTCAAAACACACCCAAAATTATTTTCATTCCTCCTCAATATCCCCTGTAGAAAAGCCTGCAGTGGGTGAGGAGCAGAGAAGGAGGAGGGTACCTAGCAAGCCATGACCACTGGCCAATGGTCTGTTTCATTTGGGGCCAACCAAGGAACAGGCCTGTGCACCTTGGTGCAAACTGGGACCTGTTCATTCCAGGCAGACTCAAACTTGGCAGGACTAGCCTTAAACCTGTTAGCAAAATAAGTCAAATAAGGGGCTAACTGCCGACCTGAACAGGCTAGGGTGGCAGGGCCCACTCCACTTAGCGCCCAGCTATGTCCTCAAGCTGTTCTCAATATTACTGTTTAAGTCTCAATATTACTGAAAGTCACGTCTGCTATCCATTAACCACCACCCAGCATCCCGCGTACACCTTCTAGGAGAATCCTTATTGTGGATAAATTACAGCGTTTTGCAAATCAAACCCCTCCACACAATGCCAAGCTAACAGTGCTCAAAAGGGAGGTGCCGTCGGGGCATTAAAAGTCACACAGCAAATTCTTGCAGAACCACTTGCTTAAATCGCCATGAATAAACCGAAGGGGCAGAGCGGCTGGGAGAAACTTTGGCTCGGGAGGGTTAAGCCTTGGAAATGCCGGGCAGGGCGCAGGGACTGGAATCATGCACAAAAGCGCCCTGCACGGAGGCACGGACCTCTTACATGACAGAAGCTTTGTGCCGGGTCACGAATAGTTCTAAATACAGTAAGTTCTCCCCGGCCATCACATCTCCCGCTTCCTAGCGCCGGCGCCCTGAGATCCCAGGCTATTCTTCCCAGGCACGCGCGCCCGGCGACCTGGCCACGGCTCGGTCCCACGCCTGCCCGCAGGCCAGGGCTGCTTGTGCTCCCCAAGGTTCTCAGTCTTCGGTCGCCGGTGTCCGCCCGCGGAGGGCGCCCCACCTCCACGCCAGCCCGGGGCTAGAGAAAGCGAGGGCTCACAGAAAGGTGTGGATCCGAGGTGCGGG
>LOJH01013560.1:4185-16577 GCA_001685095.1 Ellobius talpinus
CACGACTGGTGGGGAGTGGGCAGGGGGAGCTCACGAGTGGTGGGGAGTGGGCAGAGGGAGCTCATGGCCGGTGGGGGAAGGAGATCTGTGACTTCATCCTAGCTGGTTTGCAATACCCTCTGGCTCTAACTCACCCCCTGAAATATCTGCGGGGCTCTTCCACAACCTGCATAGTCCTCTGAGGATAGGCGGTCCTCAGGACCTATCCCACTTCCTGGGACGAGCTCTGGAGCAGCTCCATATCTGCCTCCACACATGGGCACACACAGACATTTGGAAGCTGGTAAAGATTGCTGCTGCTAGTGGTTTTCTATCTCCCTGTTCCTATGGGGGATTTCTATGTTAGCTGCATAGCGTTAGGTAGACAGCATGGAGCTTGGTAGATAGCTGTGCTACTCCTTGATGACAGCCACTGCCTGTCCCTGTCTCTTCCACATTCCTGCTGTCACAGGCTTCTAGTGCCTGTGGACTGTTCTGCCTTGAGTTCTTAAATACCTATTCATAGAAAATTATAACTCTGATCTTCCTGGCTCCTCTGAGCCTTTTCCCAGTTTGTCATTTTGGCTTTGATTTCTAAGGCTGTTGCCTAGACAGATTGGCCAATCCTCTTGTTTCACTTTACTCTTAGATGGTGTTTCTTGATATCAAATCCAGAGTCAGAAATCAAGGGTCACCTCACCAAAGGCTGTGGATGAGCTCTGGGCAGGGCTTGTTACACACGGAAAGTCATGTTCTTTTAACTTCCCTGGATAGCTGGCTTCCAGGGACGCACCATCTCATGTTGGCCCTGAAAATGTCCAGAGACGAGGTGCCAATCTCATGTGGCCCTCTCCTTCTGTCTCACAGGCAATAGCCCTACCGGCATTGCACAGTCAGGCCCAAGCTCATGGTGTGGGCAGTAGACAATGCAGAGGGGAGCCCTGATGGCAAGTGCTGTTAGCTGGGCTTCCAGCTGAGAAAGTCCATCCTGGGACCTGCCACATGCTTTCCCTTACACAAGTTGGTTAGGGTCCCTCTTCTGCACCTAAAATTAAACATACTAGGAGTGTGTGTATTAGAGTGTCTGAGGGGGAATGTGTGCTTGGGCATACAGGACTTTATAGGTGTGTATACGAGAGTTTATGAGTATGCATTTGACTGTATCCTATAAAATGTTAGGAGTCTTAATTGGATTTGATTCAGGCTTCCAGGAGGAAAATAAGCTTCAGGTACTTTGATGATCATAACCTCTGCATAATGCAGTTGAAGGTCAATTTCTTAGTTAAGGTTTCTGTTGCTGTGAAGAGACACTGTGACCATGGCAACTCTTATAAAGGAGAACATTTCATTGGGACTGGCTTACAGGCTCAGAGATTTAGTCCATTATGGTCATGGTCGGAAACATGGCAGCATGCAGGGAGACGTGGTGCTGGAGAGGCAGCTGAGAGTTCTACATCTGGATTGGCAGGAAGAGAGAGAGTGACCCTGGGCCTGGCTTGAGCTTCTGAAACCTCAAAGCCCAGCCCCTGTGACACATTTTCTTCAACAAGGTCACACCTTCTATAATGCCACTCCCTATGAGTCTGTGGGTAGCATTTTCATTCAAACTTTCACAGTCAGAGAACACTGTATTTAATGTCCCAGCAATGGAGGGTCTGGGCTGTGCTGTGACCTCAGAGCTGACAGTGCCCCAGGGTTTAGCTTGGCCCCCTCTCAGCTAGAGTCCTTTCCTGGAGTTGTTTCAAGAGTCACTGAGGTGAGATGGCCTACAATATTACCAGAAGACAATGGGTGACTCGTGTTTAAAATGCCCAGCAAGAACAGATCTGGGCTGCTGTCTCGGTACAGTCTGTGTACTGAGTCTGCCCCTGTGCTGAGTGTGCTAAGTTGACCTGCTCCAGTGTCACTCAGCCTGTATGATGCAAATGAGGTCATTGCAGAGAGGCTGCCTGGGAAGAATCAGTGCTGTGTGAGAGTCTCACCCTGAATATGAACACTACAGGCACCCTGAGGAGCAGGCACAGTGAGAAGGTGTATATAATCCAATAAGGTGCTGAGGGTGTATATAATCCGATAACTAAGAGGTTGATGGAACACTAAATGGGTGCTTTGTGGTGGAGAGGTGGGTGTAAGGAAGAGTCACCAGCAAGGGACTTCTGAGGAAAGTAGACCAGGAAGGATTCTGGAGTTCCTTTAGCTGCGAGCTATTTACCCAAGCTTCACCACATAATCACTGTGTAGCCTTGTCCCTTCCCACTATAGTCTGTGGCAAATGCCTGTATCACAAGAACCGGTACCAGGGTTGAAGAACTTGCTGATTGTCCCCAGATTAGGGAATGATGGATCTGGCTTTCCTCAGAATAAGTCCTTCAAGTCCTCTGTCCTCAGGAACTGCCTTGCCCCCATGCTCGGTGCTGTATCTCGGTTTGGGGGCCATGCTGGAGCCCCTGTGCTGAATGCTGTGGTTACGGTGGAGATTCCCAGCACTAACAGCACTCTGCAGCCCACAGATCTCTAACGTTTCTCTCTCCAGACAAACCCAGGAAAGCGGCATCAAGGAGTCCCTGTCCTGGGGCACACAGAGGACCCAGGACACTCTCTATGAGGCCAGAGCACCTCTAGAACGTGGCCATTCTGCAGAGATCCCTGTGGGGCAGCCAGGAAAACTGGTGAGCCCTCCCCGTGAGATGCGAGTGTGTGAATGGGGGTGAGGATTATGAGGTGGGCGTGGGGGAGTGAGCTGAACAAGTGCTATGGGAGGTGGCAGATATGGGTCAGGGGTCAGAGCAGGTGAGATGGGGAGGAGTGGGGCCGGATGGCTCTGTGATGTGTAACCGAGGGGCTTGCTGTCCTCCAGGCTGTGGATGTCCAGATGCAGAACATGACATTGCGAGGACCTGATGGGGAGCCGCAGCCTGGGCTGGAGAGCCAAGGCAGGGCTGCCTCTATGCCACGCCTGGCGGCCGAAACACAGGTGTGTTATCTTGGAAGGGTCTGGGCTGTGGGAGGACGAGGTGTTGCTGGGGGAGGGGACTTGATGATGTACATTGTGACAGGAGACTAGGGGCAGAGAGAAGCAGGCAGCAGCCTGAAGTCACCTGCCTCTGCAACTTTGGACACCTCCTTCCCTCTGGGACATAGTACCAGCCTCACCAGGACAGTCTTATGGTCAGAAAAAGAGGCATTAAGAGTTCTGGATCTACAGCTTTGGTGTCTTTGTCCCAGCTCTGGTCCTACCTAGTTCTTGTCCACAAGACCCTACTGTCTCCTTGGTGTTCTTCCTCTGACTCTCATAGCCGCAGCTCTGCTGTCTCCAGTTGTGCTCCCTCTTCTCCAGCTGTGCTCCCTCTTCTCCAGCTGTGCTCCCTCTTCTCCTCCACTAGTGTTCTACTCCACCACCAGAGCAGATTCTACAGTCCAGAAAGTAATGCCTCCTGCCTCCGTCTACCCTTCTGTTGTTTTGAGGCTCCGGGATGGCCCTTCCTGCCCTGTCCCTGAACCATTATTCTTCTCTGACCTCTTGTGGGGTTTTCCTCATTAGGCACATTTAGCTAGGAGCTGGATGATGACTTTGGAATTGACACGCACCTTTCTCAAGGTCACAGCAAAGAGCCTGTGGCATTCCCACTTTTGAAGCCAAGAAGGGACTGCAGGTTGATCTGAGTCTTTAGGCCCTGCCCAAGCCTGTGTGGTTCTCCTCCTGTCCCTTCTTCTACCTGTGGGGTGGGGATGGGGGCAGCATATGAACCAGTCTTCCAGATGGACCAAAAGAAGTCGTCCTCCTATAGCCAGATATGAATTTCACTGGGGCTCCTCAGTCAAACCAGCCCATCTCCTGATGGGACCCACCCAAAGCAGCCCTGCTTCCAGTCTGCCTGTCTGGAGCAGTGCCCCATCTCCAGACATCTGTCCCAGCTGTGGCTCCCTCTGACTTGACTGGGTCTTAATCAGGTTCATTTCCTCCACCAGTTAAAGAATCAAAAGGTAGGAAAAGACTTGGAGCCCACCAGGTAGCGGTGGAGAAACCTCCAGCATCACAGATAGCACAGGCTGAATCAGTTGAAGGAAAGCATTTATGGTGGTGAGGTGACGTACGCATGCAGTAGACATGCGTGCATACAGCAGACATGTGTGCATGCAGCAGACATGTGTGCCTGCAGCAGACATGCGTGCCTGCAGCAGACGTGTGCCTGCTTTGCAGGGAAAGAGACCCTGCACAAAGCAGAAGGGCAACTCGGGGAAACTGAAAAATCCATTCTCCTTTTGACGCTGAAGTTTCAGTCTCTGAAGAGTTTTCCTCCTCTAATGTAGTCAGTTTGGAGACGGTGGATTGGCCTACAAGGGTTGTGTAACACATCCAATCCAGCCTGCTGAGCCAGTCCGCCAGCAGGGGCCTGCTGGCCAGAGAGACAAAGCTCACAGGGCGGTTATTTTAAGATGCCAGGCTTTTGTCTCAGGTCGGGAGCCTGAGGGAGAAGCTGGCCCTTTTGGAAATCCACCACCTTTATTATTTAGCCCTGACCCCTTTCCCTATCTGTTGCCTACCAGGAAATCTGTCTAACTCCTGGTCTCTCAGCCGCCTGCTGACTCAGGCCATGCGCCTCCTCATCCCTTGTTCTTTGTCCGCAGCCTGCCCCTGATGCCAGCCCCATGAAGCGCTCCATCTCCACACTGGCTCCACGCCCCCACGGGACTCACCTCTGCAACACCGTCCTGGACCGGCCTCCGCCTAGCCAGGCCTCACATCACCATCATCACCGCTGCCACCGGCGCAGGGAAAAGAAGCAGAGGTCCCTGGAAAAGGGGCCCAGCCTGTCTGTTGACACAGAAGGGGGTGCGTGCACAGGGTCCGGGAAGGGTCTAGCAGTCCACAGGACCATCTTCCTTGGTGTGACATGTGGTTCCAGAATTAGCCCACAACAGAAGGGTGCATGAGTCAGTCTGGGGACCAGGTCAGGCATTGAGTCTCTCAGTTTGTCCCAAAAGAGCATGTAGGTCTAGCTAACCTCTCTCCTTCTTGGCCAGCACCAAGCAGTGCTGCAGGATCTGGCCTGCCCCAAGGAGAAGGATCCACATGCTGCCGAAGGGAGCGCAAGCAGGAGCGGGGAAGGTCCCAGGAGCGGAGGCAGCCTTCGTCCTCTTCTTCAGAGAAGCAGCGCTTCTATTCCTGTGACCGCTTTGGGAGTAGGGAGCCCCCACAACACAAGCCCTCTCTCAGTAGCCACCCCACATCTCCAACAGCGGCACTAGAGCCAGGACCCCACCCACAGGTAACCACACAGGGAAGCATGGCTCACACACTCCAACTTCGCTTCCCCCAGACTGAGCACCTTCCATGTCCTGCACCCCAGCTCGAGCCTGCCTTTCTAGCCATGGTGTTCCAGATCCTCAGTGCTTTCTTCTCCATTTTCTTCTCTGACTCCGGGCTTCTAGCCCTTGCTCAAGGTGTCTATCCTTCCTGCTTTCCCTGCTTGCCTTGGATCCTCCCCGCATCCCTTCATGATGGTGCCTATGTTTTCCGTGTGCTGTGTTGTTTAATGTGGTTTTTATTTTTTATGTTTTTGCTGCTGCCTTTTTCATGTAGGGCAGTGGTTCTGTTAATGGAAGCCCCTTGATGTCAACATCTGGTGCTAGCACCCCGGGCCGAGGTGGACGGAGGCAGCTCCCCCAGACTCCCCTGACCCCACGCCCCAGCATCACCTACAAGACCGCCAATTCCTCACCTGTCCACTTTGCTGGGGGTCAGAGCGGCCTTCCAGCCTTCTCCCCTGGCCGTCTCAGCCGCGGCCTTTCAGAACACAATGCCCTGCTCCAGAAAGAGCCCCTGAGCCAGCCTCTGGCCCCTGGATCTCGCATTGGCTCTGACCCTTACCTAGGGCAGCGTCTGGACAGTGAGGCCTCTGCCCACACTCTGCCTGAGGATACACTCACCTTTGAAGAGGCAGTGGCCACCAACTCTGGCCGCTCCTCCAGGACTTCCTACGTGTCCTCCCTCACCTCCCAATCCCACCCTCTCCGCCGTGTGCCCAATGGCTACCACTGCACTTTGGGACTCAGCACCGGCATCCGGGCGCGGCACAGCTACCACCACCCAGACCAGGACCACTGGTGCTAGCTGCACCGTGACCACCCACGCACCAGCTCCATGGGTGCGGGTTCCAGTTGATGAGTTTTATCATCCGCTCTGGGCTGTGGACCACAGCCCTGGGAGGAGGGTCCTCACACCATGGCCTCTGTGGTGGAGGCTCCTGCTTCTCTCCCTCCCTCCCTTTTACATTGGATGGACTAATAAAGCCCTTTCTTAGAGGGATATGGTTCTCTCTATCCTCCTGTGTACTGCCTTCCTGGGTTCCATGCCAGATGTTGGATCCTAAGCAAGAGGTAGCTGAGTCGAGATGAACCCAGCAAATCCAAATCCTATGGCATGGCCTCTAGCACCCAGGGTGGGTACTTGGGACTTTGTTAGGAGGTCTGAGTCTCATGGCGAGTATTGTTTGTCTGAATGTGTGGCATCTGGGAGAGGGTGCACCTGAAAGCAAGGAAAGGAGCCCTGCTGTGGCCTGGCAGCACCTGCTGGCCTCGGTAACCTCATGTCTGTTGTTGGTCTTGAAGTCAAACAGCACACATGCGTAGAGATGCTCTCAAGGCCCTGCCTTCCGTACTGTCACCACCTAGGGACCGAATCTGGAGAATCTTCATGCTGTTGGTCCTGGCTTTCAGTCATAATACCTTAAGCTGTTTGTCATTTCTATAGAGTTGATCTAGAAAAAAAACGAAAGCAAAACAGGGATAGAAATGTTCAGGAAGGTCCCGTTTTGCATTGTTTCTGTGACTTGTATGCGATGTTCCTGTATATAGTTCTCCAATGCCCCTGGCTCCTCTGTTCAACCAAGTGCCTGATCTCTGACTCTGAGCGTCACGTCTGAGGTGAGGCCTCAGGAACTAGCAAGTGGATTGGGTGGGAACTGCTCAGAGCAGCTTGTGTGAGCGTCACGTCTGAGGTGAGGCCTCAGGAACTAGCAAGTGGATTGGGTGGGAACTGCTCAGAGCAGCTTGTGTCGTAGGGAACACTGACAGTGTCCAGTCAGAAAAGCAGCTGTGGTGCCCCATGCACCTCCCCTGAGTGATGGGTTCCGAAGAAGCCACAGAGTAGCAGAGTGTGTGCTCGCATGAGGCATTTTCAATCTGTTTTTCAATCTGATTCTCAGGGACGGGATGCCTGCCAAGTAGGGTATGATCTCTGTTGTGTTAAAACAAAAACAAAAAAATGAACAAACTAGTTTTCACGGAATGCTGAAGTGTTAAGCACTAATAAAGACGAGGGAGAGTAAGGCAGGAGGAAGAAGCCCGTGCTGGCAGCGTAACAAGACACAGGCAGGGAGGAAATGGCTCATGGGGTGAGACTGGATAGCTAAAGCTTTGTAGGGTCCCTGGCCCCAGATGGGGGGGGCAGCAGTCAAAGCCTCGCCTCACCGCTACTTTGCAAAGGGAAAACCCACACCCAGGAAGGCATGATGTGTACAGCAGGAGGCCACTAGAGCAAGGTTGCGCTTAGGCAGGCAGGCACTCCTCGGTGTGTTCTCTGTGTTTTGAAATTTCTGATGACTTCTTGGTAGGATTGTTGACTTCTATCCCATGTTTCGCACAGAAACTGTGTGATTGTGTGTGTGTGTGCTCACAGGAGATGCAGGCATGTGTGTGTGTGCGTGTTTGTGTGTGTATGGGTGGGTGGGTGTGTTCAGCGAGTGGCTATTGTTAACCATAGGGCTATGCAACAAAAGACACATTACTAGAAACAAAACACAAGACCACCACTTGGTCTAGGGTTTCAGCATGATTGTGACCAAACCTTTTATAGAATTTCCTTATATGAAGGCACAATACCCTGAAACTTTAATGATAACAGAGTATTTTATTCCAGTAGGGTAAAATTAAACAGGAACCTTGGACTGTGCATGTGACTGCACCTATGTTGCAAAGTAGAAGGATGTGCATTTTGATACTGACGTTCTATCTCTGTTCCAAGCCCAGCCCTTGTTCCCTTGAGTGTTGAGTGTATACATTCTGTATGGAACCACAGCTGCTCCAGACAGTCCTGGGTTGGGAATCATCTTTACCCCACATTAGCGTAGCTGGCTTTTCTTCCAGGCATTGGTATACATGAAAATTACAAGAAGCAGGGAAAGGAGACATGGTGTCTTGTTTCCTGACTTTGGGTTTGTTTCTGTACTGTCTCTTCTCAAGCTGTTGTCTGTTCCCCCTTGAAATTTCATAGTGAGTTGCCAAATTTGAAATGCAACAACAACCAGCTGTCTGCATCTGGAAACTGTCAAGCAGTGGCTGTAGTTTGAACAAGTTATGTGTGCATGTAAAATATATCCATATATACATTATACAAGTATGCGCATGAACTGTATATCTTCATACTTTTGATACAATGTATTCATTTGTTAATTTTTAATTATATTTGATATAAATTGAAGGTTTGTTGCAAAACTTTATATTTAACAGTGTTGAGAGAGAGAGAAAGAGAGAGAGGTCCAATCACGCAACACAAATGGGATCTACTTTAAAAGAACCCCTTGACTAGTTTGCTGCCTGGATAGTATTTACAAACCAAACTTTGGATTCTGCTCTTGTTTCTACAATGACTTTTTGTATAAAGCAAAGTCCTTGGATTAAATAAAAATAACCAAAAAATTTTCAAAATCAAAACCCAGGATGCTGCTGGGTGGTACCTGAGGACGGTGTGTCTCAGTGCGTCGGTGGAGAGGGTGCACTGCCAGGGAGGCTCAAGAATAATCAAGAACTTCAGCAATGTGCTTGTGAGCCCTGGATTAAATGCAGGAGTGAGATGTGGTCTAACAGGGTGAGCCTTTCTTGGAACCCTGCAGATGCCAGGGTGAGAGTTGTCCAGATGATGCAGAACAATAATGCCCAGAATGCTTTGTGGGTGAATTGGATCCTGCATCTCATAAGGCCCTTAGGAGATTGGCTTCTGAGCTACAGGTTCTAACAGCAGCTGCTGTTGTGCTGTTGTTTACTTAAAAGTCAAGAGCCTAAAAAGGCATCAGTCCCTGGCCAAGTCCCTCCCGCTCAAAGACTACATGTCCTAGAGTGTCCTCAGAGCTGTTTCTGGTCTGTGTCCATCCCTGGATGACACATGCCCACTGGTGTACATAGCAGAGACACATGGCCCCTGTGGACCTCACGCCTCTGCCTGTTCCCTCAGTAATTGAGGTGGTCATGTGCAGGGGTTGGAATTGATTCCTTGGCTCTTTTCTCTCCTGAACTTCCACTAGTGATGGTGTTAAGAGGTAAATACAGTAGGGCATCATTTGACTCTGAGCGGAATTTACTCAAGTACCGAAGGAGGAAGGAGTGCAGCATCACTCTGATTTGTGCCACAGTGATTTGACTGTTTAAACTCTAGAACAAGGGCTATGGAGTGTGAGCTACGGGCACCGTTACTAAGTGAGGAAGGACAGAGCCGGCCAGGCATGTGATGAGGACAGTAGGGTATATAGCAGCTGTCTAAACAGAACAGTGGTTTTAAGGCTACTGCCATCTAAAACAAAACCAAACAAAGCTAGGGTTGGCCATCTCAATCTCTCAGTATGCCAAAGATATGAGGAGTGGTGGGGGGCAGAGGAGATTTCATCCATGTGCAGGAACAGCTAGAGGGGTCCAAGTTCTGGGCACTGACACAATATTAGTCTTAGAGAAAGAACTGGGAGGATGGGAAGAGAGGTAGTCATAATTAAGTTCTCATCAAGGGATGTAGTCTAGCTGGTCATTGTGTCAGTTCTAGATCTGGAGGATGGTCCAAAGTTCATCGAGGACACAAAGGTTCTTAGATGATTACTTCTCTGAGGGTGCAGTTTCATCACGGTGGATAATAGCTTTCCTCTGAGTCTGCCCTGTAAGCCTCTGCTGTCCCTGAAATCCAAGATAACTACAGGTTTAGGATGATTGGGTACTTTTTGGTACTCTTTGGGAGTGTCTGGAACAAGACATTCTAAAAGTTTGTAAGATGCCTTAGGCTATTCTTCCTGTGCCTTCAGCCTTGACTGAATGAGATAGGCTAGGTACCATCAGTTCTAGGTAGACCAGATGACCCAAAGTAAAGGTGAGAGGTAAAAGATGAAAACAGAAATGCTAGCCCCTGCCCCGACTTTTAGTTACATTGTTGTCTTAGTGCAAACCCAGCATAAGGTGCTTGCTTTTTTTGGACTGTGTCTTCCTGCAGTCTTGGAAACTGGCCTTTTCCTACCTGAAGATGGATTATACCTGATGATTATATTTTCAGAGGAGTTGTAGTCGGGTTCTGAGTTGTAAGAAGCACCTGCCTTTTTCATAAACACTTCTGTGTGTGACCATTTCCTTAGCTACATTAGGTCTATGGTAATAGCAATAGGGTTTTGAAAATTTTCTCTTGGATGCAGAGAGGAGTTGAAGATACCCTCCACAATATTCCATTCACCATACCCACCCATCCAAGTGGTCTGATGCTGAACTGTATAAGAGGTAAAAAGTTGACTAGGGGGTAGGACGTTTTAGCCAGCCATACTCCTGTGAGTAACTATAACAAACTCATTTATTTCCCAAGAGGGACTTGATGGAATCTTTGTTCTGTTAGCTCTTCCACAGTTTGTTGTGGGGAGATATTTGTTTTATGTCTCCCCAGGAAACTTGTGAAGTAACTCCAAGAAAGTGAGGCCAGGGACCTGTTAGGTTGGTTGGATTGGAGCACAGCACATCTTTCCTGTCAACCGTGAGCTTTCCTCAGGCAGATCTTGCAGTAGGAGGTGGAGAGGGACATTGTTGTGATCATGTAGGACACAGTCTTTATCCTCTCTGAAAGCAAGGCTGGGTTAGTTTGGTCAATCTCTTGGTGCAGGCATTTGGAGTGAGTGAGCATGTACTGACAGGTCTCAGTTCTTTCATTCTTACTGCGCCCGCTTAAGCAGTCCCCTGAGAGCTTGTCTGGAGTTCTGTCAGGGGAACATAGATGCTAGGATTTTGTTGTTGTTGTTTGTTTTTGTTTTTTCGAGACAGGGTTTCCCTGTGTAACTTTGGAGCCTGTCCTGGAACTCACTCAGTAAACCAGGTTGGCCTCAAACTCACAGAGATCCGCCTGCCTCTGCCTCCCCAGTGCTGGGATTAAAGGCCTGCACCACCACTGCCCAGCTACTAGTATATTCTTGACTGAAGGTGGGTTCTTTAGCTGGGGGAAGATTGTCCTCTTTGACTGGGCATGCAGCCTCAGGAGAGATGCATAAAGTATGGTGAGAGAGGAAAAGAAGACCAGCCTAGCCAGCTAGGTCAGCCAAGCCAACCCTGGCGATTCATGAGGTGACACCCTGGCGATTCATGAGGTGACATGTGTCACAGCCAGATTGCCCTCATGTCCTACGTGTTCCCTAATAGTTTTGAGTGGAGATACTTGCTTGCAGATTTGCTTCATGAATGTTTTATCTGTAGTCTAATGCATTGCTTCACTTATTTTGGGAAGTCCTAGCCAGACTGAACTAATCTTAGCACTTTTTCTAATGGGAAAAAGTTAAGGCCATTTTTGAAAGGGTTTTGTGGAAAGAACATCTCAGTGATGGGGGTGGGGCAAGGAATATCACAGAAACCACACCCTGCCACAAACCTCACTCAAGGGCAAGGATGAGGTCAGCAATAGGCCAGGCCATGATGGCAGGCTTTATATGGAGCATGCACATAGGAAAAATACGACAGTGGCAGGGCCTTGGCGCTGAGTCATTGAAGGTGGGGTTAGGGTTGAGGGAAGGAGGAGCTCAAAGGAACTGTTCTGAAATGTGGGCAGAGGACTTCTGGTAGTTCTTAGTATGCCCAACAATTTTAGCATGCTTTGGGGTGGTTGTATTTTAGCAGAAGAAAAAGAAATTGTGGTCAGATACAAATGGTTAAATATAATTACGATTTTATACGGCTCTGAGACTGCTATACCTGGAAAGCTGATTGAATGAAAAAAGGGGAAAAAAGAATAAAGAAAAGGAGGACATGACTGCCCCTAGCTATGGTGGAGGAGACAGCTTATTGTAGGTCTGTGGGAGAGCATAGTCAGAAGCAGGGACATCTGGGGGAGTCCAGAGTGGACAGGACCAAGCTGAGCTGGGCCGTGTGGGAGAGGGGAAGGGAGAAGAAACCAGGTGCAGCAGCCAAGAGGCCAAAGGTACAAAAAGGGTGGGTAACCAAAATGTCTGGATTCTATAGGGAAGAGCCTCTGGGGGAAGGGCAGCCCAGCCACTGGGCTGGAGAGTTCAGGGTGGAGAGCAGGGTATGCCAGCCACTGGAACCCTGTAACTGAGGGATGCTGGGATAACCTGGCTACCAGGTCCAGCTTAGATATGTCAAATAGGCACCTCAGCCATTTGTGGGGGTGG
>LOJH01013561.1:2307-27047 GCA_001685095.1 Ellobius talpinus
GATGTACTTTAGAGATTAGGAAATAACTTAGATGGCAGATGGCAACCGCAAAAAATACAGCTTCACCCATCCGTGACCTCCTGCTTCTGCTTTCCCAAGATGAAAATTTTCTATTCCTACCCTTCCCCCTGCTTTAAAAGGTATATAAACCCTACCTTGCTTTCAATAAACAAGACCTTGACGATACTCAGACTGACTTTGTCTTTCTTTGTGCTTGGTCCCCATTCTCTCTCACCCTCATTGGCTTTTCAGGAGGCACCTCCTCGAGTTCAACGAATAACTAAACCTGTTGGCCAGGTACGAGGGTCCTAGGGCAAAACCAAATACTACTGCTCTAAAAACAAACAAAAATACAATAAAATTGCTTCTAATGGCATTCTGCTAAACTTACAGATCAGTACCTTGTTCAGCCATCATCAGAGAAGCTTCCTCCTGCAGCAGTTCAGAACAAATACAGAGAGACTCACAGTCAGACATTATGCAGAGAGTAAGAACACTGAGCCCTATCCAGGATGTCTCCATTAAATCCCTCTTGCCAGGGCTCAGGGAGCCATGCTAACCTAAGGAGGAGTGTCCTTTGCATATATATTATGGATTCCAGTTTAGTGGTTTTAAGGGATTCCTGAGTGTGCAAATGTCTGTGTGTCTGTTTCTTGTGTCTTTTCTTGGACTCTTTCCTTCCGTTTGTTTTGTCCAATCCTGATATGTAAGCTTTTGATATATTTAATCTTATTATATTATGTTTATATTATGCTTTGTTTTTATTCCTTAGAAGACTATTTTATAATGAGAGACAAAAGGGGGTGGATCTGGAAGGAAGGAGAGCTGGGCAGGGGAACTGGGAGGGGTAGAAAAAGGGGAACCATAATTAGGTTATATTACACAAGAAAAAAATCTATTTTTAATGAAAGGAAAAGCCAAATTCATTTCTTGTTCCAAAAGTTTACAAAAGAGATCAGGTTTGTTGCTCAGAATAATCATTTATAGCTATAACAATCTATATGTATAAAGTAATAAAATATAGTTGATGTGGGATGTTCTTCTGTATATGCATTGCTTTTATTGGTTGATGAATAAAGCTATTTGGGACAGATGCTTAGCAAAGTAAAGTCAGGAGAAAAATCAGAAAAGAGAAAAGGGGTGAAGAGAGAGAGAAAGAGAGAGAGAGAGAGAGAGAGAGGGCAAAGTCAAGGAGATGCTATGTAGTTGCTGAAAGAGAAAGACACCCAGAACATTTACTGGTAGGCCACAGCCTAATGGCAATACACAGATTAATAGAAATGGGTTAATTTAAGATGTAAGAGTTAGTTAATAATAAGCCTGAGCTAATTGGCTAAACAGTGTTGTAATTAATACAGTTTCTGTGTGATTATTCAGTTCTGGGTGGCTGGAAACTAACGAGCTGTCTCCATCTACATATAGTAAAATAAAATATAATGAAACCAAAACTATCACATTGGAGTCAGATCACACAATAAGGAGGAAAAGAGCCTAAGAAAAGAGCACATAAATCACAGACCCATCTATTTGCATCCTAAGAAATACCATAAAAACACTAAACTGGAAGCCATAATATATACAGAAAAGATCTGGTACAGACGTATGCAGGCCCTGTGCTTGCTGCCTAGGTCTCTTAGTTCATATGGGCTTTGATCATGTTGATTTAGGGGGCCTTGTTCTCCTCTCTGTCTGTTACACTCTTTCTGCTTCCTCCTCTGCAATATTCCTGAGCCCTAAGGAAAGGCATTTGGTGATGGAAACATTCCATTTAGGGCTGAGTGTTCACAGTCTCTGACTGTGGGTCTCTGTATTTGTTCCCATTTTCTGGAGGGGGAAGTGGGAAGTCACTTTGTTTGTTTAGGGTCAAGGACGTACAGCAGGAACCATGGAGGAATAGTTCATGCTGACTTGCTTGCCAGGCTCATGTTCAGGAAGTATTCTTATATAGTCCACTACTTTCCCAGGGAACAGATCTATGAATATACAAAAAATGGTCAAACCTACATTTTAAGCTCAATATTCTCACTTACTACCCAGTTGGCCTAAGTCAGATTCTCATTTAAATTCTCTAAACTTTCAACTTCTGAAAGTATGAAAAAAAATTACCTCTTATGGGTCATGGGGTCAGCACAGGGTCTAGATATTCACTAAATGTAGTGTGTATAAGTGTGTGAGGGGCTGCATAAATTTATGTTTATCTTTATAATGAATAAGTATAGACAGTTACTGCTTTTATTTTTGTCTTTCATATAAGAAATAGGAAGCACAGAAGGCTTGACTGACTTTCCAGTACAGCCAGGAGTATATTCATAAAATGTTGGCTCATTGTTCCTTCAATCTCTTTGTCCATGGCCGGTGGGCTTAGGTAGAGGTTCAATTCCACCTACCCTCTTATGTATTAGATGTACCTAATAATAGGGAAACCTGCTACCAAATCCCCACTTCTTGTCACATTTTAGAGGTTCCTGAAAGGTGAAGCATCCATGAAGACTGGATGATCACTGGATAAGTTGCAATCACTTATGCAAACAACATGGATGTCACTATTTGCCAACATGTCATCTTGTGTATTTAACATAAGTGTGATCAGCATCGACGCTTAAACATTGGTCATCTGTCAGGCCTTATGCTAGGACACAAGTATGTCAAAGGTGCAGTGGTACACACTTCAGGGTTGATGGGAAGTTCACTGGGCATGGCAGGCCTATTCACACGACTGTGGAAATAGGAAAATGAGAGGGAAGGGACATGGGTAAAGAAGTGGGGATTTGAACATGCGGTCTTGTCTGCCTTCTTAAGGATCTGCTTAGCCACTTCTAAGGCAAGGAAGCTCCTGGCTCAGCAGCAAGCAGCCTTCACTGGGCGTTCACTTCTCATTCTTTAGCTGTGGTCACTTTCTGTCCTAACACAGTGAAAGAGCACAGGCTGTTCTGAGGAGTGCTGTAAGGACAGGCCTTTGGGTCCTACAGGCTGAAAAAATGGTAACCCTGTTATGAGGTCCCTCTGGATGAGACTGTCCCTTGTTTCATCTCTAAGTGTCTCGTTCCATAGGGCCCATCACAAATCGTTTTTTCTTTAAAAAATATTGCCTTTATTTTTATTGTATGTGTACCAGTGTTTGCCTACAGGTACATATGTGACCACACACATGTCTAGTGCCTGTGGAAGCCAGAAGAGAACATGAGATTCCCTGGATTTTTTTTAAAAAAAGATTTATTTATTTATTTATTTATTATATATACAGTTTTCTGCCTGCATGCCAGGAGAGGACATGAGATATCATTATGGATGCTTGTGAGCCACCATCTGGTTGCTGGGCATTGAACTCAGGACCCCTGGAAGAGCAGCCAGTGCTCTTAATTTCTAAGCCATCTCTCCAGCCCTGTCCATTTCAAATCTTATGTAGCTTCAGCTCCTCCTGTAGCCTGCTCTTTTACTCTATGAAGAGAATTAGTCAGTCCTTCTCAGGGGTTTTAAGGTGCACCTTCAACAGACTGTATTGCTTAAGTATACAGTATTCCCCTAAGTATATGGGGAAGCACAGACACCTAAGTCTTTGCCTGTGAGTTGATGCGTCTCCATCATCTCTGAATCATGCCATCCAGGGAAATAAAGACTTGTGGATGACTGATGTTCTTATCTCTTGCTCTGGGAATGTTTGCATTTCTTCATCACACTTTAACATGGTCTGAATTGAAGATGGAATATAAGCTTCTTGTGGGTGTTCACTGGTGTTCTCTTTCCTTTTTCTTTTATGGGTCATTTCCCCTTATAACAAAATCTTTGTAGACAGTGATAGTTTTACTCCAGGATCTGCCTCAGTATTGAAGTGTGGAGTGTTCTTACTCATCACAGTTTCTCCAGTAGGTGATTCTAAGACCAAGAGGCCACGGTTAGCCACAGTCTCTTATTAGTCCTCCTTCTTCTCTCTTTTTACCTCACTGGTCTCTTGCAAATGTATTATGACTTCCAGTTTAGGGCTTTTTATAGGATTCCTGAGTGTGCAAAAAAACGAGTCTGCATCTATATCTGGTTCTTGTGCCTTTTCTTAGACTCCTGTTTTCTGTCATCCATGTCATACGAGCCCAGTTAGGACAGACTCCATTAATTAGCTGCTCAATTTCTTCCTTGCAAATTAAACACAGACTTCACAGCTTCTAGGGAATCCCAGGACTGCAGAGGAAAGAGCAGCAACTTCCATCCTAGATCTAAAGGATGGACTGTCATTGGCTTAGAGCTTGGCATCTGACCTGGTTCTAACTAGCGACCTAAAAAGGAGACTGGTTGGGGATGGCTCCCTTTCTCAAAGTGAAAAACAAAAGCAAATATCACAGCAGGAGGAAAGACTTCTTCCTTAGATCTCTCTGCTTGGAAAGTTATGAAAAAATAAGTCTGGGACTGACAGGGGCACCCTGTGGGCACAGAAGAAAGGATGCAAGGATGGAGGGCTTGCATGCTAAGGGTGGCATGTCAAAGCTAGAGAGAAATAACATCCTGGCAGCACTGTTAGCAACTGAAATAAAATTGAAAAATACCAGTGAGTGAGAAAAGAAGTTTTTCAAACTGTTGGCCATCATCCTCTCTGCTATCCACAAGCGAGATTTTCTGGTAGACGCCACTGATTCTCCAGAATTCTTCGCCTTGTGTCTTTTCTCTTCCTCCACATCTAAATTGCAATTTTTCTTCAAACGTGAAATTTTGTAGAAAGCAGTTATTTAGAACTGAAGGTGTTTCAGAAGTTCTTATTAAATAACAGCAGAAGGCATGGGAAAGAGAGGATCCATGATTTTGGCAAGGTATCCATACCAAATGTGGGCTCTACTGTCCAGCCATGAACTCAAGTGACAGCCCCTCAGCCTTAACATGTTATATGGCCTTAGCTTTGCAGGTCGCATGACCTGTAGAAGGGTGATCTGATGAGAAGATGCATCCACAAGTTAAGCTTCCCAAGACCTGATTCTTACTGTTGTACCCTCAGGGCCCCACACAATGCACCACACACAGCAGAGCTCTAAAATACCTTTGAATAGATGAGTGAGGAACATTGTTCATGGATATATGATGCTGTATTGAAGCCTGAAGGGTGAGTTCATTAAAAGCACTGAAACTCAAAGCATGGTATTATTAATGCTAATCAGTATCCCAAACAGTAAAACTCTTGCTTTCTGGAGACAGGCATAGAGGTGTAGCTTAGTCACATGGTCACAGCAAGTTTCTCCACTGTTTGGAGCCCCATTTTCCTTAGATAGAAAAGCAAAGAGAGTTACTATCTCTCCTTCAAGGGGGTATGATTCTTGTCCTAGTGAAAGCAAGGAATTGGAATGTAGTTCACTACAGGAACAGCATTTTGGGGGGTTGTTCTGAAGCAAGTGTGGTATAGTTAGCAAGTATTGGGTTGGGGTGGGGTTGGTGGCTCATTTTGCTTACTGTTTGAAGAGGGGATGAGTTAAGCAGATGGTCAGATCAGGACTGGAGCCTACTGTTGTTAGAGGTTGTGAAAGTGGAGCCTCATGGCTGCCAGCTTGGCTGTTCTTCAAACAAGTCCTACAAAGACTATAAGTGGCTTCCAAGGGGGTAGGCACTCAGTGGGATGCTCTCCAAAGGGCAAAGGACAACATCATTACATCCACAGCAGCTGGATGCAGCACTAGCAGTGGGCTCTGGCCACAGGCTGATGAGAAGGCAAGTCAGAGACTTGCCATCAGGGCACCTCACTTAGGGGTGCCAGAGAATGAGTCCTCTAAAAATCCTGACTCCAGAAAAACGACAAATTACCAACAGATGGCGTGAGTCACAGCCATGGAGTCCAAATGAGGCATCCGCACACGCAGGCAGAGGCCCTGTCCTGCTGAGCTGAGCTGGACAGCCACAGCTCCAGGCCCAGATGGCTGCGAAGGTCACCAGGAGGGACACCAGCCGTATGTGCTCTACTCCTGAGAACTGGCACGCCTTCGAACTCACACAAGCCTACAGGATCAAAGAACCAAAGTGTCCAAGCAGGTGGAACAAATTTCTTTTGAGCTAATTACTTACAAGGTGTTCAGGACATGCAGCTTCAAAATACTCTATGCTAAAGGTATGGGGGAAAATGGAAGAATCGGGAAGGTCACTAGGTTCACAGCCAGCCTCTTTTCTAAAGTTGGCCATAAACTTGGGAAGCATTTTCTGGCTTTCCTTTGAAGAAGGTGAAAAAATCTCCACTAAAGAACTACATCCTGTCCCCCTTCTCAGAAGAAAGGCGCTAAGATTCTGGGCAAATATGCCTTCCTACACTTAATTCCCATGGGATCACACTTTTTTTTTTAAAAAAAATTCAGTCATATTAGTCTCCAGTTTTCACCAATGCCAGTATTAAAAGAAATGTACAAGTTTACCTGTATCTTGGTTCCCAGTTTTTAAATGAGACTTCTGTGTCATGGAAAACCTATAGACATTTGTGAGTGTTTCTTTTCTTGAGGCATTTTTACAATATGGGCCTGATTTGTGAGTCTAGATTTTTGCTTTCCTATGAATGTAGCAGGGGAGAAAACAGTGAGAAGAGGAAGTTGGGAGCATGGCAATGCCAGGAAGGCATTCCACATGAAAGGGCACTATTTTACTTTGAAGCAGACTGGATGGACTTCCTTTCTCATACACTGGGCTATAAGCCCTACAGATATGCACATTTCCCACATCCTTTCTTTGCCACTGTTCTATAGCATAAAGCACACAATGAAAAACTTATCTATACAAATTTCAGACTGGTTTTCTTCTTCCATCATTACAGAAACATAGTTCTAACACAAAACCTCCCAGAGACCCACAGCAATGAAAGGAAATATAAATTTTATTTTGAAAAAAAAAAACACATTGCCTAGGAGTTTTCACAGAATCCTGCCTGAAGGAAAAGCCTGTCTTCTGGGTTTCTAAAGCAGCTTACACACAATGCAAGGTGGCTGCCCTGCAGGAAAATGTCCCTGCCTATTCCTACCCCAGAATCTTCAGTTGCTCATATACTCTCACCTTTAAATTATGGGTACCGAGCACATAGATTTTTAGTGGGCCTTCAATAATAACAGATGGATGGAAGATTGAATGAACAAACACATGTAAACAAGCAAGTCTCTGTAGTCATAGTTTGAGTTTCTTGTCCCCCACAAGGGAGGTACATCGTGCTAAGGGGGACAGCTCTTCATGTCATAGCTCAAGCTAATCTGACTATAATTCATTTCATCATCTTGTAACCCAAACTTTTAGGGCAAAAGCTACAGATCTGGAAAACCCCCAACAAATTACCCTTGGCCAACCTTCCCAATATACCAACTGAATAGACCCGTGAAGTCAAAAAGCAGAGAAGATTCATGAGCAGATCAAGTACCCCCAATTCTGTTTCCTGGGTGCTGACTTGGAGAATTAGGGCAGGGAATGAGAGGTTTGCATCAGTTAAGCGGTCCTGGCCTCGGTCTAGTCTCCTTGACTGGTCTCAGATCCAGCCCTATGAGGTGGTCTGAAGAAATCTATGTTGCTTGAGAAGACAAGGCAGTTCTCGGGCGATGATTACTCCTGTTTCTGGGTGAGGCTTCGCCCTCAAGGATAACTGCCATGGACTAGGGATGCTCTGTCCTGCTAGGTTCTGCTTGACCTGGAACCCAAGGTGACAATGACCTCTGTCTTTGTGCCCTCACCTTTGAAAAAGGATGTGACTGGTTAGACACACACTCTAGAGTACTGACGTTAGTTAGGAGACTAATGCCATCTATGCAGAAGGAAGCAACTTAGGAAAAGAGAAAGACAGACAGACAAACACAAATTGCAGGTAGAGAAATTAGAGTTTTTACCCTGTGCTTGCTACCTTGTTTGACTAAGGATTTTTTAAAAAGCATAAGTAGCTTCTTTTTCCTCTCCCGTTTAAGCAAAGGCGACCATTTCCATTTTCTAACTAGATTTTGCTCATGTTATGTTACAGATATTCACCATCACACTCGAAAGGCCATTTTTTAAATCAAATTTTACACATTTCTTTTCCACTCATTAATGGTGTTGAAGTCTGCAGGATTCTCTCTTTTCTTTGGGAGACCCCCTTAGGGGTACCCACAGGCATATCGCAAATCACCCTACTCTATCTTTGAAATAAAACTCAGTGACCGAAGTCACAGCTTCCCACAGCACCACTGCAGGTCTCCAGCATGAACATCCTCTTTCTTCTGGGGAGCACCTGTGATGAAGGGAAGGAAACCCATCTGTGGAATAGGCTCATTGCCCAGTGAAAACAGAGCCCAAGAGTTTCCTCCACATGGAGATAATGTTCTCAACACCAGGACAGACTTATATCCCTGAGGGTCTTTAGCTGGGTGCCCCTCAAGCACCATGGACAGAGTTCAAATTGTCAGGAGCTCGCTTCCCAACCAAAACTCAAACTATTGATTCTGTTCTTAAAAGAAAAACAAAAGGACCCACTGAACATCTTACTCACTAAGTAATTTGTAGAGAAGAGTAACTGCTGTTCACACTGGGCACAGCAAACTGACAGTGTCCACCTTACTGGTATTAAAGCCTACTTAAAATGTAGGTTGGCTAAATGGTTTCGCTTCCCATTGCTTGTTCTCAGCTTGTGATTCCCTTCACACGTCTCTGTCTGTTGCCTACTCTCAGTCTGTGAGTGTTTTTCTCTCTGAAATTCTCCCTTTGGTCATGTTCGGTCTCACCCTTGTGAGTATCTCACATTGTTCTGTCATAAATTCTGACTATCATCTATACTATGCTTTGTGTGTCTTGTCTAAATTCCTAGAGATGACAAGGATGGAGGAGCAGAAGCGAGGCCAACAGTAACACTTTTAGCTTCCATCATGATTTTCAGGGAGACTAGCAGAGGCCTGTGAACGTAGAGGACAGAGGAAAGAGCAGGGCCAATGTGACACTCTGCAAGAACGTCACTTCCGGTTCCTCTGCTCCACACTGTATATATAAATATGCATTGCTATGGAACACTTTGGACAAAAAAGCGTAGAACTCAAAGAGTATTAGGAGGCAAAATAGCAGAAAGGTAGACCAGAAAACATAAAGAAAAGACTCTGCAAAGTAGGTAGAAGAAAATCCAGGATGCTTATCTTTGGCCTTAAGAGAACAGAGAGAGAACTCACTGAGCAGGGTGTGATCCTCTCAAACGTATGTCCTACTCAAGACATCTGCCATTTCACAAAAAGATGGGAAGTCAATTTTATCAGAAAGGAAAGGCATTATTATCTAGCATACTTGCAAAGAGGGATGTGATCGTGTAACTCCCACATATAGGACACCTAGCCTGACACACGGACTTGGTGATGACACACTGCCTGTGCTGAGAGACTTAGTGGAGGACTCTCTGTCTAGGAAATATGAACCAGATCCCATTTGGCATGTACCTAATGGTGCCCATATCCAAAGAATCCTCCACCATATGCTTAATTATCATTAAAGTCTAGAATATGATTCAGAAGTCACTGAAGAATTGAAATGTCTGTTAATAAATAGGGTTTACAAAAAACCCTATTAAGCAGAAGCACAGCAATTGAGAAGCATCTCTTTGCATCATGCCTTCCCAACCCATGCTCATACAGTTGCCAGAACAACTTCCCAGATCTTCAAATTATTCCTATATGAAATGTTTTAAAAGCATCAGAGGCTCCAGAGTATCTTCACGGGTAAACTGAACTTTGCTCTCTTGGCATCTAGGGCTTCACAGCCTGGATTCTAGACTACCTTTCCTTCTGCTTTCCCAGCACCCACATACAACCTGTGCTATAGGCATATCAAAGAACCCATTTTTATCCAGCATTCAGTCATCTATATCTTTGCTACCAAGTCCAGTGGGTACCAGTACATAAGTGAGCCACTGAGCACTGAAAAATGGTTAGGTGACTAAAACAAGGACAATCAGTGTGAAATAGACACCAGATTTTGAAGAACAAAATAAGGAATATGAATATTGGTTACCTGCCATTTTTCTGTTCCTGCAAGAAAATTCTCTGATAAAAGCAACTGATGGGAAAAGGGTTTATTTTTGTTTATAGTTTTAGAAGGATAGAGTTCATCATTGTGTGAAAGGAATGGTGGCAGAGCGTGCTTGTTACATTGCATCAGCATTCAGGAAGCAGAGAGGAAACAGGAAGTGGGCCAGGCTATGAAACCTCAAAGGCAATTGGCAGTGATGCACTTCCTCCAGCTGAGCTCTACTTTGTAAAGGTTCTATAATTTACTAAACATCACCACCAGCTAAGGACCCAGTGTTCAAACACACGAGTTTATGGGGATCATTTTACACTAAAACCACAACACCTCCTAAATAAATGATAACACTTACCATATGTTGAATAAAATATAATAGACTATTTAAGTTCAACCATTTCTGAGTACTTTTGATTAGTCTACCTTGCATTATATTTCTGTTGGATGATGTTGGCCTACAGTTATGCTCATATTCTCAGCTTGGAGACCCTCCTGTCTTTGAATGAGAAATGGTTACATTGCATCCTGTAAGACTCAGCTTCAAGGGTTGGGGATATAAGCTCAGTCAGAGGCATGATGATTGCCTTGCATGCACTATGTCTAGACATGATCCCCCAAAACTAAATAAGCTGGGCATGGTGGTGCAAACCTGTGACCTTAGGACTTGGTTAGCAGAAAGACCAGAAGTTCAAAGTCATCTGTGACTATATATAGCCTGGGATATGTGAGACTGTGCCTTAAAAACAAACATACATAAATACACATATACGAACAAACTTTGCATGTGCATGGTCTCTCTAGGAATGTTTCCTAGCTGTGTTAATGTCCCTTATTCTTATCTCTATTAAGACACAGTTAATATTACATTGTAATCATCCTAGACCTGTCTACTGGGGCTGATGGCAATTCCTTTATTTTCAATGGTTCTAGTTTTTTGTTTTGGACAAGTCCAATATGTTTAAGTGACTTTCTCGAGCTCATGCATATGTGATTCAAGGAAGCCTATACTTTAATTCAGAAATGGGAAGTATAAAAGATAATTACATGTTTAAAGAGGAGCCAATAGTACCAAGTGGCCAAAGTGAAGGGCGGCAAGACAGGAAGTTACAAACAAGCTAAGGAGACAAACTTCTCCTGTTGCTAATGCTTCTCAAGGTTTAGTTTTGCCTTTATGGCTTTCCCATATCTGGGAAGTCAATTTTAAATTGACTCACTTAACTTTCCTATCATCCTAAGCAATAATATCACATAATAGGATATTTTTCCTGATTTCTTTCTAATATGCTATCATATAATGATATATATATAATATATATTCTTTTATTTAATACAGCCAAACATTAACATGCATTTCTATTTTTCCCAATACATATTAAGTAAACATGCAAATAGTCCAAACATTCTGTCCTGTCATCCTAACCTCGTTTGCTGCATAACTAGAAATTGTCATTCCAGCCAAGGGGAAACTACAGACACTGGGATTTATGGGAGGACTTTGAACACAGAGGTGACATCATCTGAAATCTAAAAGAGTTTTAGGCACTGATTGCAAGTTTTCTGGCAAAAATGAAAGAATGATGAGGACAGAAGCTGTAATTAATGACTTAAGGAAAATCTCTGAGCTTGGAATGTTATTTTTAATTAAGCTTTAAAGAAGAGAGATCAAGAAATAGCCTGCTGAGTCTGATGTGCTTTTATTTACTATCTCTAAATGATGAAGCCTTGGGAAATCTGAAGGCTGTACATAAAGTGCTATCATATAATAAACAGCAGCAAAATTCACTCTTGATTATAGCCAGAGATAATTTTTCTGAAAGCCAAATACCCGAATCATCTAAACATTAAGACTACTATAAAAACATGAATAATAAAACTAATGGCACTGTCCTTGTCATCATTTCATGGGGCGAGTAGACCACGAGCATGGTATTATCTACTAAATACAAATGACAAGTCCGCATTGCCATGGTGCTCAGTCATTTGAGGCACATAATCAAAAGGGACACCACTGGACTGTGAAGACGGCTCAGCAGTTAAGAACACTTGCTGCTGTTCCAGAGGACTGGAGTTAGGTTCCCAGCACATATGTCATGTGGCTCACAAACACCTGTATCTACAATTCCAGGGGTTTGAGTGCCCTCTTCCGGCCTTTGGGGATACCTGCACATGTGTGGTGCACATACGAACAAGGACACACACACACACACACGTAAGTTCTTAAATTGTTTTAAGTGGCATGTAGCATTGATAATTGTTTCTATGGTCCAGTGAGATTTAAGGCATTAACTTTCAAATATGAAGATGTACATTATATACCAAAGTATATTTTCCTACATCTTCCAACAAGTTGTACTGCTGTTTGTGGGTAAATGTCAAAAAGACTGTGTAGCACAATTAGTAAAAACACAGAGACAGATACTGGGGTTCAACCTGAAGGTCAGCAAAGCAAAGAAGCCAGCCACTGGCTCTCACCTCTACCTCAGTCTGAAATGGTGATCCTGCCACCAGGAATCCTCAGACTGGGACTGTGTATGAGAGCTGTCTCCTCCCATTTTATATTTCTCTCTAGTGATGGATTAAAGGCGTGCACCACTACCACCTAGTTTCTATGGCAAACTAGTGTGGCTACTGGGATTAAAGGTGTGTGTCACCACTGCCTGGTCTGTAAAGCTTACCAGCACAGCTGTTTCACTCTCTGATCGTTATGCCAAGCTTTATTTATCAAAACACAAATGAAGTATCACTACAAAACTTGGGGAGAACTGATAGTGGGGTGTTGTGAATGGCTTACGGCAATTCTCACCCTGGAATGCAGCACTTGCGGAAACGCACAGGCTGTGTGGAGGAACACATTATGTAAGAAGTCTCACGACAGTTAAAATATAAGTCTCCTCAATCTAACACCATATTTGGAAGCAAAGGTCTTTACACAGGAGTGATGAGGACAACCAGCTTTAACTACATGTGGGACTCAGCTGTTTCTATGTTCCCTACAGAGCCATAAAGGCACATTTGGCAGGGCTCCTGAAATCAGACTTTGTCCCCACTGAAGGCATAAGGCCACATTCTGCTTCCTAAAGCTGAAGGCATCCCAGTTTCTTCCACTGCCCCCAAGTCTGTGTTTCTGTCACGGTACCAGCGTCTCTGCCTGGTATGCCTCTTAGGCATGTTTCATGTGGCTCCAGAAGAAACATGTGCCTTTTACAGGGACTACACATTGAACTCTGAAATGGGGAGAGAGTTGTTGATGTTTCATACCGACACCTTGAAAAGAGAAAGGACACATTTGAATCTCCATACCTCCTTAGGGAGACAGGCAAGGGTTCCTCTTCTTTTCCCTGCTCTTCAGACCAGACCCACCTTGGGACCCACTAATGTTGTGGACGACAGCTGTTTTTGCATTTGGTGTGGAGACTCCAGTGGTTCTCAAATTCAAACTCCTCAGCAGCCTTCATTTGTACAAGTGAAGCCACTTTAGCTCTCACTAATGGCTGCTGAGCCTGGATCTCAGCTGTTCTCTCCTTCCTGATGGCCTGCCATGGCTGGATGATGCTTCTACTCCATAATTTCCAGAATACTCACTCCATTGTCTTTGCAGCTGGAGTTGGCAGCCATGGAGCCTACTGAGAGCCACTGCCTTAGCTAGTCAAATATCTTCTTCTAACTGGAGTCAGAGCTGGCTGTCCCACTCAGGAACAGTCCCGTCTGAAGGTCAGAGTCAATCCTAGGTTACCAAACAATATTTCAAGGCCAACTTGGGATACGTGAGACCCTGTCTTAAAAAAAAAACAACAAACGAGGAGGAGGGTGGAGAAACAGCAGGGTTTGAAGTGTTTTCCTCATTAAGCAAGAAGAAAACAGAAACAGAGGGATAAAAATTGAATAACTGATGTACAAAAGATCGAGGAAGATGAAGTCGGCCTCAAAGGACAGCTATGTTGTACGATGGGCTGCAGGGTGCTGATACTCCTGTTTGATCTACAGCTTGTCTGCTCTGTGGTCCCAGCTCCTTCCAGGCAGTCTAGGGCTCCATGAAGGCAAGAACTTACAGACTGCTGCTGCCCTGAGGCAGCTGAGTCAGTGTGGGTTCCCTGAAAGAATCCTGAAACATTTAGGATATTTTTCCACATGAAAGGATTTTAGTCCAAAGATATAGGATATGACCCCCACCTGCTTTTACTGTGATGTTTTAGGCTCTAAAAGTGCCTGTTTGATATTGTTTTTGTTGTTGTTGCTTGTTTCTTTGTTTAGTTTTGCTTTGGTTTTTCTCAATTTTATAGTCTCTTACATCAAAATTCACATTCCTCCAGGTCCCCAACTATAGAATACATACCATGTTTTTGCTTTTTATTTTTAAACAACTTCCTTCCAATACCATCCAGACAAAATAAGGGTGAAGAAGGAGCTTGGGACAGAGGCATTGGTGCAACCATGACAGCCCCTTTCCAGTAAACACTACGTAGCATGGTCAAGTCATACTCGACCGTTGTATCTTTAGATATCCCATTGTATCTTTAGATCTTCATCTGGTACCCGATGTGGGCCCAGCACTGACTGACCGTTTTCTCACTGGTGGGTTGACTGGATGGAGCTAAAATTCTTGCCTTCTGAATTTTACCCTTATTAAAAATACTAACTCAATGGTTCAAGTTTAGACAGCAAATTAAAAGATCATTCTCCAGAGAAGGCTGACAACAAAGATACGACCGACCTTGACAGTTTCTATATGACTGTCATAAAACTGTGTTGATTTGGAGGATCAGCATTGGAAAGTCAATAAAGTAAACTACCCATTTTTGTTAATTCCAGAAACCCATGCAGACAAAGAAGTGATTTAAAAATATTCCCAATAGTAAAAAAATTACTTGAACAATTATTTAATGCAAGGAAAAGATTATGAACTAAGGGGATCTAGAACTGTCCTTCAAAGGCAAGACTCAACAGGTGACACCCTCTTCACCATGCCAGAGCATGTCCCCAAGTCAAACACGCAGGTAAATGTTGCAACATGAAAATGCAGAGAATAATGACAGGAATCCTTTCAGCGTAGATTTACAGCAACTCCCAACTGTCTCTTTTCAGATCCTATTTGTTACAAGAGATTTGGAGAAAATAGAAAATGTCTTCCTTTTTATGTATAAAACTGAAGTTTTAGACTGGAGAGATGGCTCAGCAGTTTACAGTGCTTCTTGATCTCCCAGAGAACCGGAGCTTGGTTCCCACCATCTACACTGGATGACTCCAGCTACAGGGAGTTGGATGCCCTCTTCTGGTCTCTGTGGGTACCTACATGCATATGGTATATACTTAACTATATTTTTACTGACAATTTTTAGGCATATATGTGTTAACTTTATGTTTTTTAGGCATATCTTAACCCCAGTTGTTCTCTTAAAAAGAAACAGTTGAGTCAAATGATCTTTGTGCATATGTGTATTTAATGTGTTCATGTGTATGTTTTTGTGTGTATGCATACGTTTTTTACATGTGTATGAGTGCTTGTACACTGTGTGCATGCACATGGAAGTCAGAAGGAATCCTCTGGGCTTCATCCTTTGGGCACCATCTTCCTTGTGTTTTAGGCAGTCTCTCTTACTGGCCTGAAACTGAGCAAGTAGGCTAGGGTGACTAACAAGTGAGCCCCAGGGAGTTTTTTGTCCTTCTTGTCCCCCTCTCCCCAGAGCTTGAATTAAAAATATATGCCTCTGTGCCCTGCATTTTCACATGGGTTTTGAGGACTGCATGCTTGCAAGCTAAATACTTTGCTAGATGAGCTATCCTCCAGGCCTTGGGGTCAAGGTACTTTGCATTTCACATTGGAGTTTGGGGACAGTAATCATGGAGACCAATTTTTAAATTACATTTATTATTACTAGAATTCTGTGTGTGTGCATGCGCACATGCACACATGCGTGATGTAGGAGGGAGAGCAAATGTGCCATGGTGTATGCATGGAGGTCAGAGGATAACTCTGTCGAGTCGGTTCTCTACTGTCTTCCTTACAGGGGTGCCTACAACTGAACTCAGTTGCCTACTTTCAGCTTTGCAGGGGTTCCTACAACTGAATTCAGCTGATCAGGTTTGAGTCACAAGTACCTTTACCCTCTCAGCCATCTTTCCAGCTCAACACCAATTTTAAGAGTGCTCCAATACCGATCTGTAGGGAAGCACCCAATTTTCACCACATGCATATGCAAAATTTACAACTGATTCATTCTATTATCAAATAATTTTCTCCTTTGGAGAAAATAAGGCAAATAACAATGTAGAGTTGTGTATAGTTTCCGAACTTTTACTTACACTAAATTCATAGTTTCAAACCATGGCTAAGAATTGTTTTTTAATATTTATTTTATTTTTTTAATTTTGTGTGTATGTGGGGGGGTGGCGGTATTGGTGCCCATAGAGGTCAGAGGCTTCAGAACCTTTCAGATCTGGGGTAACAGGTGATTTTGAGCTGTCTAATGGGGTGCTGGAAACAAAGCTAGGTTCTGTTGCTCTCTTAACGCTGAATCATTTCTCCAGACCAATTAATTGATAGTTTTGGCATTTTGTTTTATTTATTTTTAATGTTGTAGTTTTAATGTTGTAAAGAAGTAAGATAAATAAGAATTCTTGTTATATTCTTTAGGAAGCTTCTTACTTGGGAAAGCAATGACAGTATTCAATTTCTGGTAAGGCAGAAGTAGCATTCATTCAATCATTCATTCATTAATTCAACAATCCTTCCTACTACTTAGGATTATCTCAGTTTAATATGCACAAGTCCATACATTTACTGTCTAGCATCCCTTTTTTATGTGCTAAGGCATAAACCTGATTAACTATAACAAAAAGGAGAGAGTATCAATGCTTAGGCTATGAAGGAAACACTGCTAGAAAAATCTGGAGGTAAAGGGAGACTGGGAAAAAAACATACTTTGGCAAGAAGGAAAACCAGGTGGAGGCAGGGAGAAGACTCCAACCATCAGGGAAAGTATCTAGGCAATGATAGAGAGGAGACAAGGTGGGTAGGAAATGATTGCATTTGCCAAGAACATGGTAGGAAGAACAGTCCTTGGAATTGAGCTGAATTAAGTTATTAAGCCCAAGGGACAATACTGAAGACATCTTGGGAAGTTTCAGCTGTTTGAGGTGGGACATGAGAATTATCAGGGATCTAGAGGCAGAGGATGGATTAAGAGATGGAGCTTCAGAAGATCAATCTGACAGCAGTACATATAAACATTAGAAAGAAAAGGGAAACAAGGAGCCAGGTGGACACACACCACTGCTGTCTCAGGAACAGGGGCTGAGGATGTGGAGACAGGGTCCTTCGGGAAGACTGACACAGAAGGAGAATCCAAAAAGTCTGGAGACAGACAACATCAGAGCAGGGAGGGAGGGAAAAGGAAAGACTGTTTATGGAGGACCCTCCACACAGCACAGCACCATCCACAGGGCGAGCACCACTGCTTGCCTTCATACAGGTCAAATGTCTGCCATGGGATAAATACCAATCTGGGCACTTTCACCCTCAATGTGCGCTGGTTTGGATAGTATATTAAAGAAGCATGTTTATTTTATTTACTAACTTACTTCTTCATTGCAGTATTGGGAATTGAACCCAGCATGTGAGGCAAGCGCTCTACCACTGAGCTATACCTCAGTACCACACATTCTTGTGTTATCCCATACATTCCTTCTTTTTTCTACAAAACAATCCACCATCTTACATATCCAGAAGCCGCAGCTCTGACAAGTGAGTAATAAAATGGTGTGTGGCTGGTTGGTGGTAAAATGTAGATATGACTCCAGATCTACACTCTTCCTCAACCTATGGACTTTCCATCAGCTTCTACTTAAGTGGGTGGTTGTGACCTGTAGCATGTAGGGACATTGGGAGGAGCAAAAATGTATGAGGGTGATACCTCCTGGTTGGAGGCGTGGTCTCTAAGGCTCTGGAAGGACGCTGAAGCAGTTGGAGACACTGGCTGGAGCTCAGTAGCAAAGTCACATTCTTGCTAGAGATGGTTCAGCTTTCTACATGAACAGATGTGGGAAGTGAAACCCTGGAATCAAACAACATCGCCACACATGAACCATGGGACAAAGAGCATGACTCTGATGTCTGCAACAGCCAGGCACACATAACACAGTGAAGAACAAGCAGGAGACACCGGGGAGTGGAAGGAAGAATTGTCTGTGAGAAAGAAGGTATATCTTCCCTATAATGAGGCAGAAATAGCACATGTACTAAAATGATGGCCTATCTCTTTTAGTTATTAATTTTTAGAAATGATCTCACTATGCAATCAGCTCTAAATCCCCATAATCCTCCTGCCTCAACCTCTCAAATTCTAAAGTTATAGGAGAGTTGTAAAGAAGGCCGCTTTTTTGTTTCCTGGCCGCCCGGCAGCTTAGACCTGAAATAATCACACAGAAACTATATTATTTGAATTACTGCTTGGCCAATCACTTAAGTGTATTGCTAGCTAGCTCTTACATCTAATATTAAGCCATTTCCAGTATTTTATATTTTACCATGAGAATGGTGGCCTACCGGCAAGGTTCCAACTTCTGTCTTTGGCAGGGCTAGAGGGCTTCTCCCTGACTCCGCCCTCTTTCTTCAGGCGTTCAGCCTCACTTTCCCTGCCTAACTAAGTTCTACCTTGCTACAGTCCAAGCCAGTTTTTCTTTATTAACCAATGGTATTCACAGCATACAGAGGGGACTTCCACATCATAGGAGTTCCTTACCATGCCTAGCAGTAGCACACTCTGAAAAGTATTTATTTATTTAGTATATGTGTGTTTGTATGCACCATGCCACAGCGTGCATGCCACAGCAGTCACGTGACCAGAGGACAGCTTGAAGGAGTTGGTTCTCTCCTTCCACATGGGCCCTGGGGACAGCACTCAATTCATCAAACTTGATGGCAAGTGCCTTTACCTGCTGAGCCATCTTGTACACTCAGCAGCTCATTTTTTAATAAAGTTCCACAACCAGAATGCTTTCTGATAATCTGATTGATAAGAAAATGCAATTTCTTAACTTCGAGTAATTATAAGCACCACTAATAGAACATTCTAAGCCATACTCATTCCATTTTGCCCTCTTTTTCATCCTAGGATACATAGAATCCGGTATGTAAAGAATGAAAGGAGCTGTTATCAACATCACTAGCATCTTCCAGGTGGGCGAAGACAAAACGAAGTGCTTTTACCTGTCCAAGCACAGATGAGGACAGCTCAGATGCTGTTGTCATGGATGTACAGTGAGGATAGAAAGGGAGTTGAAGACAGTGGAAAAAAGTAGGGCAAACATTTAAAAAGCAATGCCAAGGCCGGATACGCTGCTTTGTGCCTGTCATGCCAGTACCCAGGACGCTAAGAAGACTCCCTATGAGTTCTAGGTTAGCCTGGGTTTTGTAGTTTAGTTTCAGGAAAACCAATAAATCAATGAATAGCAATGCCCTCAAACTTAAAATTCACTTACACTGGAAAAAATGACTTTCTTATCAAGAACCTGAGTTACAAGTCTTGTCATTACTTCATACTATAAGCTGAACGGCAATAAGCCCCTGTGAGTCAAAGGTTCTCAAATGTGAACCTAATCTCCCAGATGGTCATGACGAAGGCCTCAATGGCTGAATCACATCTCAGGAGGTTCTGACTCAATTGATCAAATGGTCCCTGAGAACATCTGTCTCTAACCAGGGACCAGGAAATGCCGATGCTCCTGGTCCAGGGATCTCACTCCCCCAGCCACTGCTTTACACTCCAGGGTGTGAGTCAGGCAGAGGCTGGCTGGCTGCTTCTGCCTTCTGCAGAATGACAGTGGAGCACATGCACCCACAAAGGCTGGGCTTCTCGTGGCACTCTGGAAAATGATTCAACAACATGACTTGGAAGACAGGGCCAACTTTTTGCCTCATTGTCTGTGTTCTGACTCCAACCTAGCTTAATATTTTGGAAAATGTTACCCTTTTCCGTACTAAGCAAAGTAAATATTTGGTCAGTTGTTAAGGATGAGCTGCAGAGCAGGACCCAAGGATGTATCCAAATTCAGCAGGGAGGCTGGGAGCTGCTTTGCAGCTTTCTCCAGGCCGTGATTTGTAATGGACTTCAGCAGCCAGCAGAAATACCAACCACTTGATCTATTAAGAAAAGGCTGAATGAACCTTTTCACAGCAGAATATTTTTTTCCACACCGACTCATTACCCTTGGCAGCGAAAGGAGAAAGGGAGACCAAATGCTTTTCTGTCAGGAGGATTCTATATGGGCATTGTTCTCAGAGGGCTAAGTCAGAAGCGGCAAGTCTCAAATTGGGAGAAATTTTTAACAACCCATGTGGTTTGACAATCGACAGAACTAGGGCCCAGGGAAGGTCGATGCCACTTACCAGGAAAGCAGACGGTGACAAAATTGAAGCTGTAATAAAACTCAGAGGCTCCTGACCCTGGACCAACAATTTTCTTACCACCACCCCAACCCTCAGAGATAAGAATGACAGTGAATTGGGCCACTGAGATGCCTCAGTAGGTAAAGGTGCTTGTCAGGAAGCCTGGCAGCCTGAGCTTTGTCCCTGGTATACACAGTGGAAGGGAAGAATCGTGTCCCACGGTTGTTCTCTGACCTTTGCACAGGTAGTATGGCATGTGAGCATGAACACACACACACACACATATGCGTGCACAAAATAAATAAATAAACATGATATTCGGTTACAGCAACAGAAAATTTATTTACATACATAAATTTTAGAAGAAGAATAAGTAGGTTTTAAAGCTGAAACCCAAATTCTACTGACTGTATGCTTTATGAAGCACATTCTCTGATAATCAATAACCCAATTGGTTGTAAATGCTGAGGGAGTTGATAGAAGGGTTCTGAGAGTCCTGTCCTTCCTTTCTAAGCATTTTCTAATTTGCATTCTACTGTGATGATCTGGACCTCTTTAATGTACTATGTGGCTACGAAGTATAGAAATACAATCCTAATTATGACGAAATTCACATTTCGTCAAGAACTATCCGGGGAGATGGCATGGGATTTATGTATCTCTGGCAAAGCACATGTGAGAAGCTAAGTCCTCAAAGTTCTGTGTGGAGGTGAGGTTATGTTCTCAAGTGAGGTCACTGAAAGAAAATTGGGACTCGATAAGGCCCACTGAGTTGAGGCACTGCCCTGGCTAATCTTGGGTGTCAGCTTGACACATCTGAGAGGAGGGAGCTTCAGCTGTTAACCGCCTCCAATCAGACTCACCTGTGGGCGTGCCTGGGCATCTCGGCTGCTAGCTGATGGAGGACAATCCAGACTATCATAGGGAGCACCATCCTGAGGCAGCTGGATCTGCACTATAGAAGGAAAGTAGCTGACTGTGGGCCTAGGAGCAAGCCAGTGAGCAGTGACCCTTCTGGGTTTCTACCTCAGCCTCTGCTTGAGCTCCTGCCCGAACTTCTGTCAGTGACGGACTGTGACCCTGGAGTTGTATTCTGAAACAACTGCTTTCCTCCTCAAGGTGCTTTTGGTCACTTTTTCATCACAACAGCAGAAACCAAACTAGCAGAGGCCTTCAGATGGCGTCAGCAGAGGCCTTCAGACGGCATCGGCGATGAGAGGAACAGAGATCAGAGCCGTTACTCTAGCTCTACCATGGAATGTCCTCTGCCACATGACTGCCATGTGCTTGGACATCTCTTCTTCCATGAGCATGAGATTAATCAACTTATTTATAAATTACTTGGGAAGATATTCAGTTATAGCAACAGAAAATTAACTAGAATGGGAGCACGCATAGGGGGTGAAGGATATTATGGCAAGGGACAATAGAGCCATTTGGTCCTACAATCATGCATTTCAGTTCAACTTGGGAGCTAGAAAGAGTCCACTGCATTGTTACGGAGGAATAAAATGGGGTCAGTGCCATAAAGCAATTTCCTCAGAATTGAAACATTCCCTCCAGGGAGGAACAGGGAGACTCCTGAAACCCTAGATGTAAACAAACTCCGCATGTCTAGGAAAGCTGAAGCTTAGGGGTGTCACCAGGGCCAGCTGAACTGCTATATATAGAAGCAGTACATAGGTGCGGGGGGGAGACATACCAAAAGACCGGGGAAGGGGCTTCTCCAGCCTGCCCATTGTCAAGCTGCCAGTCATGCAGAGAGCTTTAGTGAGTGTCCACCATGTTGGGGAGGACTTTCGACAAAGCCATTGCGTTTGAGTCGCCCCTGTCCCCGGCAGTAGCACCTCACCCCTGTCTCCGGCAGTAGCACCTCACCCTAGCCCCCGGCAGTAGCCCCTCACCATATACCTACATTCAACCCCAGTAAAAACTGAGCGGTTCTCCAAGTAGGATGTTAAGAAAATCGTTCTTAGGGTCTGCTACGGGTCCCCATGTGGTGTGAGGTGGCTCTGTCATTGTGATTCCCCAAGAAAACTCCCCTAACAAGGACTAAACGAGGGAAGCATGATTGTAAACCTTGGCTCAAGATAGGAAAGAACCCTGGGGAAATGAGAGGTGTTCAATGTTGCCTTCTCTGAAGCTAAGAGGAAGTAGGATTTACAGCTGATCAAAGAGAGTTCCTGGAGCTCCAGGAGCTCCCAGAGCACCAAGAGCGAGCAGTGATTGGCATGACAAAAGCAGTCAGTAATTTATTCATGTTCCTGCAGGTAGATATGGACATCAATGACAGTTGAGAATGGATGCATGAGAGAGGCCAAAAGGCAGTCAAGATCTGTTCTTAGGTTAAACATGACTTTGAATCCAGATTCTTAAATTCACGGATGCTGTGACTTTGGGTTTTCAGGCAATCTCTAATGCCCCATTTTCTTCACCTGCACCATAGAGATAATAATACCTATTTCTTTGTTTTGTTGAGTCACTCTCCAGGTACTTACAAAGCATCAGCCATGAGTTTGGCATTTTTCAAGGTGCCAGGTGATAGAGAAGGCAGCTAAGCTCTCTGTTCTTCATGGATTCACACTTCGGGGTGTGCAGAGGGATTCAGAAAATATTCAAATATGACGAGTGAATTAAATTCATCGACAGTTGCTAAGGCTGTGAACAAGAGGAAGCAATGTTTCTTAGAAGGCATTATGTATAAAAACCTGTAAGAGCAGGGCCAGCATTGAGACACTCTGGAGGAGAGCAATAAAAGCCTGTTGATCACAATTCCCGGCCCCTGCTGCATTTGTGTGTCCTGCGTAGAAATGAATATTCCATGATGCAGTTGGTGGCAAGGGCTAAGGGAAAGAAGGTCAGGTAAGGAGGGATGATTGGTAGCAGAGTTCACAGTACAGAGGAACCATTGAATCATTAGTCATACTTTGTAAATGCTTCCATGATTTATTAATGTCCCCTGTAAAGTAAAGCCAGACAGAGGCCGCTGCTTTTCCAACCTGTGACATCCACATCCAGGCCTTTCTACACAGGAAGGGCTCCATGCCACTTTGTTTATCTCACCTGCTCAACACAAGCCCAGCCTGACTATATTTTAACAAGCAACACATACAAGTTTTAGACTTGGAAATGATGTTGGTCTGATGGGATTCAATTTTCACATCATGACTAGATGTTTGAAGGTTTCTTGGAGCAGCCTTAGAAGTCCTGAGGAACAGAGGGTTAGGGGAGGCGAGGAGGGCAGGACTCCAGATCTCCAGGTCATATTCCAACCAAGGGAGTTCCACAGATGTCTATTTTGTGTTTTATTTTTCACTAGAACACTGAGTTGTGCTGCTAAAAGACAAACAAACACAAAAAATGCCCAACAACTGAAAGTCACTAATTGACCCTCAAGCTTCCTCGGGGTCATTAGCTAACAAGAATTGACTTGAAACTAGCACATCTCCTGACTCCTGCCTTCTCCGTGTGCTTTGGGATGTAACAATGTCTATTTTGATCTTGAGAGTCAGGGAACTTAACGCTCGACTTTGTGTTCGTCAGCATGTACTGTCTTTCACAGACATATCTTCCTGTGCTCTGATGTTCTCCTGAGAACCACTTCTGTCTCATTAGCTTTTACAGCAAATGAAAGACTTGTTTCTAGTGTCTTGTAATTCACAGAAGCTTCGTCAGAATCAGGAGATGTTTCAGTTAGGGTCTTTTGGAGAGGTCTGAAGGAACAAGAGTAATTTATAGAAAGAATACAAAAATGTTGCCTTGTTTTTCCCTACTTGAGGGGAAATTAAGGCTGAAAACTGCTGAGACAGAACACTCCAGAATCTGAAGGAAGAAAGTAGCACAAGTTTAGGAATGCAAGAGCAGCCATGATTTTCAAATGTGGAGAATGGATACGGGGTCTCCCAAACAGCAACCAATAACCTGGAATACGGGAATAGTTTATGTTCTGTTTAAACTCAAGTTTAGAGGTGGGACACCCATTTTAAGACTTTAGAAGCAGGGTTAAAGAGATAATGAATTCTACAAAGATTAAAAAGGCATGTGTTAAACACTTGCTTTATGGACAAGAAATAAGGTAGGAGATTTGGGTCATATGGTAGCAACTCTCCTATTTGGAAAAGAATTGTAACAATGGAGAAAATATATCTTGTGCTTTCGATCACAAAATGTAATACTGACATTTAAAAAGGGCATTCCACCATGCCTCCCAGAGCAGTTGCCTGTAGTTGTCTATGCTACTGTGCTTCGGTGACACTGCAAACTCCCACAGAAGACCATCCTAGTAACCCACATTACTACATTCGTACTCTGTTTTATGATTTTTTTAAAAAATGTCCTGAGCAGCCGTGAGCCCTGCAGCGGGGCGGGCTGGTGCAGGCAGCGCAGTGAGTCC
>LOJH01013562.1:316-24740 GCA_001685095.1 Ellobius talpinus
CCATCCCTAGTAGACAGGAGAGCATCCTCTTCCCACCATCCCTAGTAGACAGGAGCATCCTCTTCCCACCATCCCTAGTAGACAGGAACATCCTCTTCCCACCATCCCTAGTAGATAGGAACATCCTCTTCCCACCATCCATAGTAGACTGGAACATCCTCTTCCCATCATCCCTAGTTATACAGGAACATCCTCTTCCCACCATCCCTAGTAGACAGGAGAGCATCCTCTTCCCACCATCCCTAGTAGACAGGAAAATCCACTTCTGACTGCTTCTCTGGAAGGTCTCAGGATCAGCCAGCCCCTTTGTAGCCTTGAAGCTGTCGGAACAGAACCACCTGCTATCCTTGCCACGTATTTTTCTCAGACCTTGCAAGGCAGATTCTTGTATCTTTGAGCAAATCTAGGTGTGCCCACCCTAGTAACTGATAGAAGCCTCTGGTTCCACGTCAACGTTGAGCCCTGACTCTGCTGTTTCACTGGCAGTCAGTTTTCCTGAGCTACACAGTGCTTCAGCATCTCTGGACTGCCCAGCTTCACTACCCCCACCCCGAGAAACACCACCTTGTCAAAATGTATTCTCAGTTTCAGCAAAACGTAGGTGTACATAATGAGCTGAACTTGTTGCTGTGCCTTTCAAATGTTTTTGGTTTACTCTTTATTTGTTTTCCTGTGATGATAGCTGGTAACCAGTGGTGAATTGGTTCCAATATGGGGTAGAGCGAATGGATCAGGCTTAGCAGAAAACTCAGAGTTTGTGAGAGTTAGAGCAGTGGCTACCAGAGGTTCTCATGCCCAAATTCCTGGAATCTCGGATTGTTACCTTCTATGGCAAAGGACATATGTCTGCTGTGAGTAAGTCAAGGATTTTGAGGCCCAGAGATAATTCCCCAGTGCTTTGCGAGGCTTGGTATAATGACAGGGATCTTGGCAAGAGGGAGGCAGGAGTCAGCTGGAAAGAAGCCAGTGAAACCAGAATCAAGGGATGCAAGTCTTTGAAGCTGGGGACCAATGCTTCAAATCAAGGAATAAGGACAACCGCTAAAGGCTGAGGAAGAGATGGAAGTCGATCCTCTCCCCTTCGAGCCTGCTGGGTGACACTACTCCTGTTAAGACCTGAGCAAATATCTTCTTACCTAAGCTAGGGAATCAACAATGAACCAAAGTCCAAATGCTTACCTCCAAAGACCAGATTAGGGAAACAATGAGTAGTATTAGGGTTACTTACAGGATAATGGCCAAAGAGTTACTAACAGGAGCAGAAAGGACTCGAACTCAGCTGTATCACCAGAGTCCACTCCAGCATGAGTGACAAGTCACAGCAGATGGGAGTGGACTGCACAACCTGCAGAGAGCTCACCATAATGGAGTCTCTTCTCAGTAGCTCAGTATGTCTGAGCATCTTCCAAACAGCTCAGCTGGTCTGTGCCTTATCTAGGCAGTTTGGGGAATCTCTTGATTCTTTCTTGGCTGACTTTCCTTCCTTGGTGATGTGAGCCTATTCTAGGAATTTCAGCTCGTCAAAGAGTGGTCCTCACTGCTTATATAGACTGGGAAAGGAAGAAACCTAGTGAATCTGGCCTGTTTTAGGTACTTCCTGAAGGTTGTGAGTTTGCTTCATGAGCTTAAAGAATTACCCTGCTGGATGGAATTCTTTGCCTCCCTTTGGAACATTCTGTGCCTCCAAGAGCTTCACTGTTGTTTCACCACCAACCCTTCTACATCCTGTGCACACAGCTATATCCAAGACAGAATGTTTGACTCTCAGAGGAAACTACTGCACAAAGCCCTAGCACTGTTCAGAGGGAAGGACAGTTCAAATTCAGACCCATGAAACTGACCCTAGATTTCTGGCCTAGAGAACTGGAGGGAGGAACTGTGCAGTCTTAAGTCCTTCCATTCATGCTAACTCATTTCAGCAGCCAGCAGAAGCTCGCAGAGATCTTCTGAAATGTAGATGAGTCTGGAGTCAGACTGTGTACAGTCTAATGCACTCCACTTCCCTTCAAAATGGCCAGGAAGCCAGCAGTAGAGGACATGACCCTTCCGCGGAGGTTCATGTTTTGAGACAAGACTCAGAAAGCCAGGAACTTTGAAAGGTCTAATGTGACCTGCTTCTCTATTTGCTTTAATGTTTTGTCTTATTGATTCCTCTACCCCTGCCTTTTCCTACAACTTCTCCAGCAGCTTTCGCCTTAATGTTACTTACACTCCTGACCCAGTGCTGCTTCTTCTGGGTAAGGTAAAGTCATCTGAACTTGAGTTTGACTTTCCTTCCGCTTCTTTTACATGACTTTCAAAGGAAGAGGCAGGCATGCTGGCCCATACGGTCTTGATTTTCTTAGATGCCGCATTGAATCTTGGCCCAGTAACGCCCAGCTCTAATGTTCAATGCCTCGGAAACCTGGCAGTCTATAAGTTGTGGCTTTGCCATACATATCGACAAATAGGGAAGTGATCAGATTACTGTTAGGCGTATTTCTTAAGACGAGCCTCTCTGCTGACACAAAAAAATCCAATCAGACCAAATTAAAAAATTAAAAGATGTCCATATTTAATAAATGCAGTACTCCTTCATGGCACCAGGAAAGCATGGTGAGGGGAAGAGAGAGAAGGGGAGACGATGTGGAACCCAGAGACCGTGTGTTCCTTTCTGGAGGCAGCCTAAATAGCCTGTGGGACTTGGCAGGCTTTTTTGACCCTCCCTGGAGAGGGGTCATTGCTTGGCTGACTTTCCCGGCGGTGGAGTCCAGACCAAAGCAACTCCCAGGGGAGGGGGCTTAGGATGGATGCCAGGGGCTGGGATGAAGCTTCCAATCAGTTACTACTTTTCTGAGCAGCATTTTTTTTGTGAGATTCTACTTAATTCAAACTACATGTTGCTAGCTTCATAAACAATAACCATTGAAGAAGTCCATGACATCTAGGAGCAAATAGTGAAGGAATAGAGAAATCTGATGAGCAGAGGGATCCCAACCAATCACTTGGGAAGGGCTACTTCATTTTCATATTTATTTCTTTGATCACTTATCAGTTACAGAAATTACAAGGGATATTTCAGGGGGTGTGGACTGCTCAGGAAAGTTTATTTATGGATTAAATTGCTACTGGGATTGAGTTTTGAAAGTCCTTAATTAGATTTTGTTTTGTGGATATTCATATGTACACTTATGAAGAAAAGATGAATGTGAGTTAATATAAAATAGTTGATATTTTTCAAAAATCTTGCCTGGTGGTGGTGGCGTACACCTTTAGTCTCAGTACTCAGGAGGCAGAGGCAGACGGATCTCTGTGAGTTCGAGGCCAGCCTGGTCTACAGAGCTAGTTCCAGGACAGGTTGCAAAGCTACAGAGAAACCTTGTCTCGAAAAACAAAACCAACCAACCAACCAACAAACAAAAAAAAAACCTTTTATGCTATATTTTCAGAAACATTACCATTTATTTTCCATAAATAATCAAGAATGATGGACACTATTTTAAGATGTAATTGTAGTCCTTCCAATTGTTCTCATAAAGCAATATATTAGAAACACAAATTGTCATATGGAACCTGAGCTATGGCAAACTTTCTGAAAAAGATGTCTGTTTTGAGTGCATCTTTGATTATTGTAACTTCCTAGGTTCTATGCACATTTGTAGTGATGCGAAAAGTATCATACACATTACATATAATGACTATATATATACATAGATACATATACATACGCACACACATATGGCTGTAATGCATTTAGCTCAATGAGAAATAGTGTATGCTGCTGATGTCTTGATCTGCATACATTTAGGATTTAATCGCTGGCAGTTTTTTGCTTATTTACTAGTCCTAACTGCCTAATGAATAGGCTGTAAGGCTCTAATTTCCAGCCAGTCCTTGGTTTATCACTGAAGTTTATCAAGTAATAAACACACTGCAGCATCCAGACTGTCAGGTTTTTATAAAGTGGTTTGTCAAAGGTGGCATCTGGCAAAGAGGCAGATCCACAAGCTTCATGCCAGTGGATGCGGGGTTGTTCTTTCTGACACTCACTCAGAAAGGCTAATATTATTTTGACACACACACACACTGTCAAGTTTCTATTTTTATAGTTAGCTTACCCCACATATCCTTAGGCTATATAAAACCTTTTGGCTAATGAAAAAAAGTGACATTTCTGCATATTTATTACAATGCTGTTCTAGAGGGTGACTTTGCCTGATAGGATTTTCCCAAGAGCAGTGTTAGGCTGGTGACGGTAGACATCACTGAAGACAATAACATTGCATATTTAGTCAGGAAAGGTCAATACGGAAGGACGAAACACAAACAGCTTCAAGCAGCATGATTGTTCCTCAGTACTTGCCTGGTTCAGGGGAGAGAGAACTATGTCATAACCCTGATGAGTAGTTGAGTAAGTCGTCAGAGTCTGAGTGAATGCTTTGTCGTACATGCCTTCCCCCTGCCCCTGCAATCTGGCAACTCCATACTGAGGGTATCCCCAAGAAAAATGGTGGTCCTTAGCCACGAAAGAATATCCAAAAATATTCCTAACAGCTGGAGTCATGAGTCTCCTAAACTGGAAGTGACCCATGTGTCCGTAAAGAGTAGAACTGACAGCTATTGGTTATTTACGTATGTGGACAGTTTGCAGCCATGAACATACACCGTCTACTCCACTTCCAGGAACTTTACAAACCTCCAACACAGAATCTGATTGGAAGAGGCTGGACATAGAGGAGAGCATTTAAGAGATTTCCTGCCCATGAAATTCAAGAACCGGCCAGCCTAATTAGCAATGATAAAGTTGGGGATATAGTTACCAGTGGGCGGTGCATGGTCTGGGGGTTTGCTCAGGGTACTTTTATCTAAGAATGGGCCTTGAAGGTTTCCAGAGATGGTAGAAACACAATGTCATCATGAACTCCCTTCTTGGTTGCAGGTGAATAGATACATGCAAAATCTACAGGAGTATCCTTCCTTGTGTGTTCTATCACTTAACAAATGGCTACAAAACAGAAAAACTGAAAACTGCTTATTACTACATCGAACAAAGTCATGGATCAGGGGTTGTGACAGGATATTGCATAATGCAAAGCTGACCCCTATTCCAGTGTCTCTGTTGGATGACGCAGGTGAATTGGGCAGTCTGTCTGCTTCCCTCCTTCCCTCTATCTCCTGTCTCTCTCTGTCTCTGTCTCTCTCTCCATTTTACTGTCTTTGACTTTCTAATAACACAGTGGCTTCCAAAGATGAGATTTATTATCTCAGAACAGTGTGAATTTTAAGTAGTTAGCGAAGATAGTAAGTACAAAATCATGAGCTCCTTCCAACATAGGCACAGTGAGTTCTGCCTGAACTCTGTTGAGGGACTTGCCTTTTCATTCCTAAAGATATAATGGAAGAGCAGTGCTTTCAAGAAAATCTGTATTAGGTAACACCAGCGCTCACTGGGTTGGTCCACTGTACTCAGAGAGAGGGAACACATTCCCTCAAATGCACTTCTTAGGGGCAAGAATGTGAGCGTTTTTATTTAGCCACACCTGGCATGTCATAGCTCAGTGAAAAATCGCTGTCTCCTTAGTCTCAGAAATGTCTTCTCTATCAGAGACGCAGAAGGAGGTTGAGTCAAGTTCTGACAGACACCAGCAGTTAAGGGACATGTCACTTGACATAACACTCTCCAAAATGCATCCCATACTCCTCCATATCCTTTTGAGCTTGAAAGTCCTATGAATTTTTCTCATTTCATTTGATGTTTCTGGGCTTTGAGTTTTACCTTATCTAGGCTTGGGCGAGTTTGGACTTTTATTTAATCATTTACATCTCAGAGTTAACTGTCAGGTTGAAGCCAGATCAGGATCCCAACACTGTGGAAACTCTTGGCTCCTTTTGATTCATGGATAATAAATTTGCCCTCTGTAGTCGAAGTATAATATTTTCAAAAAGAAACTATTTCTTATTAATCAGCTATTAGATATCTGTTGCCAATAGGCCTCTTTCTGAGAGTCCTTAGCAAGAGACAAGAGCAGACAGCCATGTTTATGCAGCAGGACGGAATAGGAAATCTGCTAGAAATGTTTATTCAAGCTAAATAAAGCCAGAGCGAACACACAGCCTTTTAAACTCCCTAGCTTTATTCGAACATGACACTGATGTCGACAGCTTCAGAAAGCAGTGTGTGCCCACAAAAAAAGCTGCATTATCAAACATATCAAAAGGTTTCAACACCAGTGCAGGAGACATCTCTAGCATGGATAATTACTGCACCCTCGTCTGGCATAATTTGGACTCAGAGCAATTCTGTAACAAGATAGCACATCTCATTGGGAGAAGTTTGTGAGGTCACATCTCCATTTTGTGCCAGTAACTTCCAAGTTCATTTGGCAAAGTCAAGTTGTGAATGATCTAACCTCACCGTCTCCAACTTTCTTTTTAATTAATTGCAAAATGCCATCCTTCTGCTGCTCCTAGGAAAGCAGGAAGGGTTTCTGCAGTCATTTCAGACCACTGCGTTTTCTAGGCCCTGCTTTCCTTTGTCACTTGACGGAGCTTTGCGATGTAAAAAGGCGGCAAGGCAGCACCACAGACAGCTTTGTCACTTTGTCAAGAGAGGGTTGTTTGCAGTTTATGCGAAACCTATTTGTATAAAGTGCCAGGGCCTGAGCTAAATATACCACATGCGGTAGAAGTTAGAGGTGATGGAATCTTGCTTTTAGCCTCCTTGCTCTCTGCTCTCCTCCCACTAGAGCCTGGAATTCAGCCCATGTTCCATACAAGCCACTGTTTTTTTTCTTTAAATTTTTTTTTTTTAGAGTCCTGCAATTTAGATGTGTGAATGTTGTATAAGCTACTGCGGAAGCATGTAATTTTAAGAATGTGGGCTGTGGCTACAGTGCTAATAAACGTATGTGCTGACACACACATCTCCGTAGGAAATTGCTAATGCCTGTGTGTGTGTGTGTGTGTGTGTGTGAGTGAGTCATGTTACCTGTGAGCTGATGGCTATGCTGGGACCAAGACCTTAGGAACTGGCTGGATGCTAATCCCTCCTATAGCTTCAGTCTCAGAGCACATGACCCTGAGGAACGTAAGTGGATTCTGGTTCTTGTTTGTAATTTTGAGGAAGTTGTACCAACCTGTACCGAGTGACTGCTACCCTACATCTCATATATATTCTGTTGTGAATATCAAAAACTTGAAATTGTCTTATGATTTGTGAGGATTAGCCACTTGTCTGGCAATGAACTGGGCTGAAACTGTAGAAGATTGTTATGGGTAAGCATTTTCGAGCACTGTTCAAATTCAAGGTGCTGATATATTTATCTATGTGTCAATCCACGCATCTATCTATCCTTATGTCATCGTCCTGTTGTTCAGAAGCAGCTGAGAGGCCATATGCTCATCTTTATCTTCAGAGGGAGTATACAGATGTCAGGCTCCACACCCTGTTACCTCTCACCTGGGTTCTGTCTCAAACGTGTGCATCCTCAGGACCTGCTAAATCAGAAAGCATATTTCAGCCTTTATATGTTCACAGGCTAAAGTTTACAGAGCAGTAGTTGGGGAGGATGATCACAGTTTAGGGGGAATTGGTTCTAAGAACCAATGATAAAATTGCTTCTATCATTTTAAATATTTTTACCATTAAATTAATTGAGAAATGCATTTTACAGCACAGGAGAGAATATACATTCACAAACATAGAATTATAATCAATTTTTCAAAACAGGACTTATACCATGCTGTATAATAAGTATCCAGATTTTCAAAAGCAATTGTATTTAGATTAAAACTTGACGTCTGTGATCTACTAAGTGGATCTTATAAAAGACTTGGTAAGATTAGCTTTACTGTGTAACTTTAGAAAAGTCACATTTTTCTCTTTAAGGCTTGATTTACTTAATTGTACAAATGTTAGGGTCGGGTCCATTGCTTTGTGTTCATGGATGTGTGTGAGTGTCTTTGATGTGTGGTTCTGTGCATGGATGTGCACATCCATGTGTGCACATGTAACGGTCAGAGGCCGATACTGAATACCCTCCCACTTTGTTCTCCACCTTGTTTTTTGCCATAACTTTCAGTATTTTTGCATGGGTACTGATGTTCCAAACTCAGGTACTCATGCTTACACAGCAAGTATTTGAAACACCAAGTCATCTGCTCAATCTCCAAATGCTTTAAAATGCCTCTCAGTTTCATCCATCTTCATTGGGTCACCACGATCCCAGGCTGAGTGTTGCCATCCCCTGGCATGTCCTTCTCTGCCAGACCCCTCTTAAGAAAAGCCAGCTGAGTCTTCTGCGAATTTCTAAGAGAGGAGGCTGGTAGGGATGCTCAGATGGAAATGGTGACGGCTGGGTCACCTTCTTTGTATCACCCAGCTTGTGTTCTGAGTTTAAAATGAAAAATTACATTGTCTTATATTTATCGTACTGAGTCTTCATTTTTTTCTTTTAGGGTTCAATGTGTCTTATACTGTAATAGTTTTTGAACTACTGGCATATGACTTAAAAAAGAAATCTACCAAGAGCCTCAAAATTGGAAACAGAGATCTTTCTTGGTCCTCTCGTGCAGTGGTCCTCAACCTGTGGGTCACGTCTTCTTTGGTCACATATTGGATATTTACATTATGATTCATAACAGTAACAAAATTACAGTTATGAAGTAGAAGCAAAAACCATTTTATGGTTGATGGGGGTCACTGTTTTAAAGGGTTGCAGGCTTAGGAAGGTCGAGAACCACTAACTACATACCATGGACATACATCAGTACATGTTCTCTGAAAACATTTCATACATCCACGAAGGTGTATTTCTCCTTCTTCACGACACCTCCCTGACCCCAAGATAAAATGGTCCCAAGTCATTCACTGAAAGCGAAGTTGGTGTTTAGTTTACCAGTAATTAATTGCTACCACTTCCTTGACAAAGCATAATGGAAGTGCAGAACACTCTCTTACAAAGCAAAACAACTGTCACCGATCACTCTAATGAATCCTGTTTACCGGAGGTGATGATGGAGAGGAGAGGCTCCCAGCAGTTCAGCGGGTAGACAACCTTCTGCGCATAGAAAGGAGGGTCTTACGGACTCCATGTTTGTCTGGCTGTGTGCTCTGTGACATATTTCCTTTCAAGAATGTGGGTTACAGCCTAAATTTCTACAAGTATTCTCAGAGATTCTGAGATAAGCCCTCTTGGTTAATACTTGACTGTGAGGAGATAACCATTTCTAATGTAAAAAAATTAAGTAGGGTATTGTATTGGGAGTGATGAATTATCGAGACAATCATAGATAACACTGAGGAGATGGATGTTAGCTATTGGATCGTGACGAATACAAGTCCTGAGTTGAACACTGCATGTATATCATCTCATTCTCAACACAATCCCATTCCAAGCCCATTTGCAGAAAGACAAATTCCTGGCTCCGTGCAATTGTGCTATGAAGGAGTGCCAAGACTTTTTGCAGTTCCTTAGTTGATGGAGGACTGGTGCAAAATTACAGTCAGTCCAGGGCATTTGACAGGCATATATGCATGTGCAGTTTGATAGAATTTTACACTCGATATGGAAGAGTAATATCATCCCTTTGTCCTGTGGTAGCTCATATAGTACATTCTCCCTGCTCAAAGTTGTAGAAGAACCCTTCAAACAGAGAGTCAAGCCCTGCAGTGGGAATACAGCAAACTCAATTGCCTGTGTACAGGTTTCAGATGGCCTTTAAACATTTTTATATTCTTTTGAGATTATAATCTAACAAAATTTTTCTCTTTCCTATCTTCAACCACCACCAGCTCTGCTCACATTCAAATTCATGCTCTTTCTCTACAAATTTTGTCATATAATACTATGTATATATATTTATATTATACTATATATAGTTCAATATAATGTATAATACTATATACAATTATATAATACTATATATAGTATAATATAATATAAAGCTATATATAGTATAATATGATGCTATATATATTCTGTATAGTATTACATATACAATTGTATATTATTGTATATAGTATTGTATATAGTATTATATAACAAAATTTGTTATATATTTATGAAGATATATTCATAATGTATGCATGGTAATAAGTATATGTATTCCCAAGTATGTAAGTAGAACATCCTCAGTACATGCATGTACTTGCTTGTACATCTTTGGAGATGACCATTTGGATTGGACAGGCAACTGGTCTACTTTTTCCTGGGGAAGATGTTTTCTGTAAGCATTCCTATAATTCACATGTTACATACAAAGAAGCTGAGATTTCATAAGACTGAGTGAGTTCTCAACAATGACCATAACACTTGGAGCTGTTTAGACTGACATCTGATGGCTGCACAGATGACAGAGTGGGCATAGTTTCAAGGACTGTGAAGTCACTGTACTTCTTTTTTCTCTCATCTGAAAAGTGGTGGTGTTAATAGACCCCCAGAATGACATCATGAGGGTTCTTTGAGATGATACTTTAAGCTAAGTGTGTGTGTGTTCATCTTGTGGTGACCACTCAGTAAATTTTGATTCCTGTTCATGTTAGGAATAATCCACCACAATGACACTACTCCCTGCATATGCTCAGGCCACATGTGTCTAAAATAGTGCCCCTACCTTCTAGACTCTTCAGCATGGCTGCCTTGTGAGTCACCTGAAGGTCAACTTTAATGTTAAGTAAGTCATGTGTGCTTCTTATCTCGGTCTCACTTTGGGCAGATGAACACACCATGACCATCTATAGGAAGTGTCCCCTTCCTTTGTCAATCTTGTCTTTTGGAATCAACGGGTGCTTCTTGAAAATCAGCGGTGAAATGGCAAAATAGCATGTGGCTGGTGAATTTCTTGATGGTTCAAACCAGACTTCTCTACAGATGATAAGAAAGTATGAATTTTTAGGATAACTGTTCCTCTAGAAACAGGTTCGATCGTTCTGTCTCCCTAACTGCAAAGTGAGCACATGTGCATTTGATTGCTCAGTTAGAGCAATAGTTTCTTTATGTTCTTGCCTTTGTTGTTTGGGGAATAATTAAGTATTAATGTGAGAAGAAGCCATGGTGCATTGATATCTGTAGGAACCCGTAAAAATGACAAAATCTGATTTTTGTTAGAGTTCTGTGTAATAAAAAAGAATCAGAGAGTGTTCATCTTACTGTGATCATGACACTGGGAAATGTCCCCTTCCTTTGTCAATCTGTACACACACTGTGTCTGTCCTCTGTGGGAGCCAACAAGGACATTTTTAAATATGCCGAGTGTGTTTGGTATCCCTCCTTCATACTTTTCTTAAGTTTTTAAGATCGTATAATGTGATTGGGTTGTGTGTTATCTTTACAATTTTTGCCTTATAAACTCCCCTACCGTACTGACAATAGTTCTCAGAAAGCCCTTTGTGTTTTGTGTGCATATTGTGAAGGAAAACTTGAGGGCCCTGTCAAAGGGTTCTGTAGTTCTCAGGGTAAATGAGGGGATGGCAGCCAAGAGGAATTGATGGACCCCTTAGTCCAGAGACGTGAGTGTGCCTCAAAATGATACTTAAACAACTTTTTTATAAATTTCCTCCAAATCTGTTTTACGTTTTCTACCCTTCATGGAAAGTTTATTCACTAGGTTTGATATTTTAGCTCAACTTTCTCTTCCACGTATCCTTGACTCTCTCACAGCAAAAACGATTTCTCTCTGACTCTTGGATCAAGATCAAGCAAAATGGATCTTGAGCCACTAGTGGAATATTGTGGAATATGTTGACTTACGGGAGATATATTTTCTCATTTTAACTTCTTGGAAGTTGGGCAGATGGTGTGAATACTCTCTGCTGGAGTCTGCCAGGCTTTGTGTGCTCTAGTTCTCATCAAGGATCAGAGCTGTTCTTCACTTCTGCCTGTGCTGTTTCACAATGCAAATAGAACTCACTCGAATTTTCACATCACCAACACACAGTGGAAACACACAGCACTAAATGGTTCTTGTCTGGAGAAAATGGTAGAATTACATTTTAAATATGGAGTCATTAACTAACAGAATTTGTGTTCCCAAAAATAGAACTTATAAAATTAGCTATTCTGACCTTTATATAAACATTTAAAATTAAAGCATAACATAAGCAATGCAGTCTCATTAAACTTAATACAGTTCAATAAAGATTCTAAATTTAAAAACTATCTTCATAAAACAGTATGTTATTGCCAAGGCATTAAATAGTGCATTAGAGTTTAAAATTATTAAAAATTACTAAGTTGCCATTTAGAATGAGATTTATTTTATGATTGCAGACACCTCCAAAACAAATCGACAGTCAATTGCAATGCATTCTGGAATGTAAAAGCACCATTAATTACTGTTAATGGTTCTTCTCTAATGTATGTAAATATATCATTGGTAGCAAAGCTCATGGCAGTTATTTCTTACTTCTTTCTAGACAGCTTAAAGATCCTAATTTATTAATATTCATAATAAGTAGAAAGATCAACACATGTTGATGAATGACGATTGAAGATGCACTGTGTTTGGGCTGAAAGTAGATATTGGTTCATTGGCAGCAGTTCATGGCTCTCCATAATGCAGAATCTGCAACAGAGAGGGAGACAGTTTAAAGTAGTGTTCTGGGTGTGTGCATTGCAGGGTGATGAGCATCCTGGAAAACACTTTTCCAGGTTTCTTTGCTCTAAAAATGGTGGTCACACCTATTTCTATCTCCTGTTTCTTCCCAGAGTGTTTAATTCAGCAGATTCTCCTACCATGGAAAACGTGCCTTCTGATTAACTTTACTGAAAATAATTGACAAGGAACACATTGGGAAAACTGTTTCCTGTTTATTATGTTGTCTGATCTCTACTGGAGATAGAATATTCATGCTTTTGTTTTAACAAGAGCTATGTTGTAATCATGATAAAAAAAAGAATATTACCTTCTTGTTGACCTAATCCCAAATCCAAACAAACTGAGTGCCTTAGAGACTCAGGGAGGGTTCACATTGATTCAGTCATAAAACATGACAACAGCTGGCGGCATTGATGTGTCCACATCTGGACTCTTCAGAACTGCTGCAGGCTACAGGCTGCCTAGAAGGAAAAAAAGCCAATTTTTGTTCTGTACTGGTTTTGTCATTTTTTTAACATGGTAGATTTCATCGAGAGTTTTTTTTTCCTTCTTTGATTTTGATGGTGATGTGTAAAATCAACTGTAGTCTAATTGGCCGTTAGGTTAAAGATATTGAATATTAACAAGAGGTTCAAGTATAGCTTCTAATGCAGAGTTCCCCTATTCAGCAAATAATCCTTTTAAAACGAGGGCAAATTTGAAACAAGTGACAAAACTTAAGAATGTGTCCTGGGCAGCTATTGAAACATATTTATTAATTGATTCTTTGTTGTTGTTGCTATGACAAAATACCTGACTGAGAAACATGAGGGAAGGAGAGAGTATTTATTTTAGCTAATGATTTAAGAGAGGCAGCACACCATGGCAGCAAGGGCGTGTGCTATGGATTGTGGGAGAGTGTTCAGGCTGGAAGAAAAGAGGGTATCTGTCACTCTCCAGCCCCACCCCTTAGGAACCTACTTCCTCTAGCTAGGCCTCACCTCTTAAAGATATCATAACCATCAAAAATAGTAAATCAGATGGAGGGTCAGGTGTACAAGCACATGAGGACATTTTACATCCAAACTAATATTCTACCCTTAGTCTTAGTAGAGTTATATGTGAAATGCATTCAGTATGATTTTAAAAACCTCCTTAGTCTTCATTGCCTCCATGCCTTTCACAAGTCCAAAGTTCAGTGTACCATCTGACTTCAAGGCAAACTCTTAGCTGTAAGTGCTGGTAAGATTTTTTTTTAAAAAAACAAAAAAATTCTTTTTAGTAAGAGTTATATAGTTCCTCTGGTGCAGAGTAACCATTGAATCCATTTGATGGGTGCTTAGCAGGGAAAAACAGAACCAAAGAAAGATCAAAATCCAGCAGGACAAACAATCCCTGCCCTTCATGTTTGCGTCTAGGGTACACGGTAGCATTACCGGAGTTCCTGTGTCCTTGGGCAGCCTTGCTGTGACTGCCCATAAACGTTTAGTACATGGAACCTTTCTCTTGGTCTGGCTTTACTTGGTGCTTCTAGCTTTCCTGGATTCATGTTCCAAGTTCCTGGCATTTCCAATCCCATTGCCAAGCAGAATTCTTCTGCAGAATGTCACATATTGGGCTTTTAGGGAATCTCTGCAAATCTTTCCCTGATTTATAGTAACCTCGCAGACTTTCCTCCGAAACCTTAGCAAAACCTCTATGCCTCTGCCCTCTCAGATCCCACATCCTTGAAACACTGTCCTCTTGTGAACAATGATCTACTGACAGCTTGGGATAGAGCTGATCCCTCACTCCCTTAGACCATGGCTACCATAATCTCTATGTGTTCACTTGGCTGAATCAGTGAAAACACTTCCCTTGTCAGCCATATTCCAATAAGGCACCCGGAGTTTCTATCTTTAGGCTTTTTCTTGCCCTGAGGAGCATTGTTCCTACTGTTCTAGTATAAAGGACAAGGCTTCTCTGTGGTAACAACAATCTCTCTCTTTTTTTATGCTGGCAGTTTTAATTCTTGTTAGATATTATCAATAAAGCTTTATTAACAATCTTCTTCAAGGAAAACACAGCAGCTTGGTAACAACAATCTCTTTAACAACAGAGTTCATTTGTTCTCACCAAGCTTCTCTGCAACTTTGGCTGGGTCCTCTCTTTCTTTTCATCAACAAGTTGTATAGTTCCACATCTCAGTAATTTGTCTTCTGCCCATAATTCTTTCTGTTGCTACTGCTAGAAACAGAGAACAACACCTGAACCACAACCTTGATACTATGCTGTCTTAGAATTTTATCGACCAAACAAATTAGTCTATTCCTTTTTGTTTGTTTGTTTGTTTTCTTCTTGTTGTTTGGGTTTTTTGAGACAGCCCTAGCTGTCCTGGAGCTTTTTCTGTAGACCAGGTTGGCTTCAAACTCACAGAGATTAACCTGCCTCTGCCTCCTGAGTGCTGGGATTTGAGATGTGCACCACCACCACCTGGCAGTCCATTCCTTTTTAAATGAGCTTCACAAATTTGTTTTGGAATTCAGACAGAATATATCAGATAGTTTCCTAAAATATAAAATAAATTGTGTGTAGCCCAATTCCCAGCAGAGTTCATGTTCTCCCCTAATGTGTCTCATGACCCGGTGTTTGTGTTCCACATTTCTTCCAACACCCTGATCTGGCAGACTCCACCAGAATGGCCTATTAGCCTCTGATTGCCACACATCACATTCTATTCCTTTTCTGGCTCATAGCCCCAACCTCTTCTGTATTCCTCCTAAAAGCAGTTCCACAGTCAGGTTTACCACAGAAATATCCCCATTCCTGGTCATGATTTTTCTCTGTCTATTACATCTCCCATTTCTCTGGTAACATCCCTCACAATAGCACTTACAGGACAAAGGGTTTCCTGGGACTCGACTTAAGGTTTATGATAGTATAGTTCATCATTTTAGGAAAGCATGGTGGAATTCATTGAAGAAGAATGTTTGACGCAGCCTTTTATATCTTAGCTGACTGTAAAGTAGAGAGAGAAAGGAGACAGAAAGAAAGGGAGAGAGAACTCTTAGGTTTAGGTCTTTTCTCTCCCTATAACCAATGGATAAGCCTCTCCTAAAAGGTTCCACAATCTCCCAAAATAACACCCTATTTTATATTCATTTCTGATTATGTGATAAAATACCATGCCAAAACCAACTTAGGAGATAAAGATTTTTATTAGGCTTACAATTCCAGGTTATAGTCTACCATTTGGGGGAATTAAGGCAACTAGTGACAGCATATCTAAGAAGAGAGAGAGAGAATAAAGGCATGCATGCCTAGTGCTTGGCTAAGTTTTTCTACTCACATACAACTCGGGCCTGCAACCAGAGACTGGTGCTGTTCACTTTTAGTCTGGATCCTGTCACGTCAATTAAAGTGACCAATACAATCCCTTACAGATCTGTGCATAGGCCACCCTGATCTAGACAATCTCTAATTGATATTGTCTTCACAAGGGATTCAATGTGTATCAAGTCATCAACAAGTGTTGTACTACAAGTTACATGGTTTGCATGTAAAGTAGATAGCATGGGCTCACGTGAATGAACAGTTGCAACTTTTCATGCAAACCATGTAACTTATAACACACTTGTGCTACAAGTTTTTCCATGGTCTGAATTTTAAAAGCTAGTAGTATTTTTTTATTTGAAAATTCTGTTCTAGTGCCGTGGAGAAGAAATAGGGCTCTTAAAAATTATATGCATTTTCTCGTGTATAAAATGGGAATAAAAATGACAGTCTCCAGGGTTATTGGGAGGATTAAATGTATTGATCTCCACAAAGCTTGTGTAGTTACTGGCCTCTAGTAAGCACCATAGAAATGTAAACTTTTCTTTCTATGGTACATTTGTTGCTATTTATTTTCTGGCAGCATCTTTTGGCAGAGATCTTCTAAAAGTAAAGAAATCTTCCTGATTGTGGTGATGGCAATTGTAGATTCACTTGGAATTGTCAAATAGGGGCCGACTCAGAGTTTGTAACTCATAGTTCAAAATATTTTTAAAGTGCTGGTGTGTTAACAGTCATTGAAAGGAGCCAGTTAAAGTGGCTTTTGCCTTTCAGTTCTCAGAAGGACACTTATTGGATTTGTCATTATGTTATGCCAGCCCTACTTTGAATATTAATATGCTTAATAAAAATAAATATATTTTATAGTATTAATTATTATATAAGTATAATATATTGATATTAATATAAAATTAATATATTTTATATTATTATGTCTTCTTAATATAAAAGAGGACAAATGATAAAAGAGCATCTAGGAACCATGTGCAGGTCATGAGAGGTATTTAGTGCATTGTGATGGCTTAATAATCCCAATTACACCAACTGGATGCTCATGATGGTGTTGGTAACTGCTTTAATTGTAAGAACAACCAGTATTCAGGGGTGCTCACCCACAAGCCTCTTAAGAACTGCCAAGTGTTGGCTTCTTCTGCTGCAGCTTCTGCTCCAGGATCTTTGTCTGGGACAGAATAGGTTAAGTTACTACACAGTAATACAAATGAAAATCTTAGTAGTTTCATTGGGTTTAGTTTGCTGCTCATCCTTGCCAGTCCCACAGTGGTACCAGGAGACTCCAGGACTGTTCTCCTCCAAAGAATGGCATGATATTTTTGTTAAGTGCTGTCTTTTAGAATGTTCATCTGAAGCTTTTAAACTTAATCACAGCCGGAGACGAGAGATCTAGGCAGTCACAAATGGTCCATAAAGTGAAAACAGACCAACATATGTCAAAGCCACCGATCCAGAACTGGGTATGTGACCATTGACCAACTAGCTACAAGGTGCGTTCTGAAACGGTTGTCCATATGTCCACCAGTGACAGAGGATCCAAACAAGTTGTCAGCATGGTTCACCACACTGGCAGTTTTTGGGAGACTGTATTTGTCTCTATCATAGGGTCCAGAAACAGCTTCATGCTGGCTCTTCCATGTACACCAAGCTGTGAAACCTGGCAAGAGAAGTGAAACCATTTATCCATCATCACAGCTCACTCATAAGGCATGAAAATGCTAATTACAAGAGGAATTGAAATGCCACCATTACCGATTGATTTAGGAATGAGCAAGAATAGTTTCTTTGGCTATATTCTATTATCACATGCTTGCATGCATGTATGCATGTGCACACACATGTATGCTTGGGCACATGCATGCATACACATGCAAGAACATACATACACAAATGGACAATGGACCTACATGCATGCACACCTGCACATCAACGGATGTGCCCAAGGTCCCCATGCTCCCAATTTACTCAGGAGATCTTGTCTTTTCTACTTCCCTTGTAGATTAGATCTATGTAAGTCTCTCTTAGTGTCCTCATTGTTGTCTAAGTTCTCTGGGATCAACGTGAGTTTTTAATCTCCTGATAGCTAACATCTGTTCTGTGTTATGAGATTATTACTTACAGTTTTTAATTGGTAAGACTTTCAGTTTGCATTTAATGTGTTTTTAAACATAATATTTTTATTGATTATTTGTGAATTTAACATAATGCATGCCCACCATACTCAATTCCCAGTATGTTTTCGAAATCACAGAGGTAATATGTGAGTGTGTTCTTATTGTTTAAATTTTCCAGGGATTACAGAAAAGTAGAATAATTTGCCTCTTGCCTCAGGTCGCTAACTAGTAGCAGTTGCTGGGTTTTCTTTGATTTCCTTTTCTAGTTTTTATGAGTTTGTTTGGTTGTTTCCATGTATGAACTTGTCAAAGGAGAACTATGGGATACCTCAAAAGAAGAGCAAGAGAAGATCCTAAGACTTTGGGAAGTTAGAGTGAGTGGTGAACTAAACCTCAGATACCAGTTGGATCTTACCAGTGTCTAGATCAGGCTTCCCTGTCTGGGGCTATAACATAGGAGGTTGACAGAGTCTAGATCAGACTTCCCTGTCTGGGGCTATAGCATATGAGATTGACAGAGTCTGGATCAGACTTACCTGTCTGATATTATAACATATGAGGTTGACAGAGTCTAGATCAGACTTACCTGTCTGGGATTATAACATATGAGGTTGACAGAGTCTAGATCAGACTTACCTGTCTGGGGCTATAACATATGAGGTTGACAGAGTCTAGATCAGACTTACCTGTCTGGGGCTATAACGTACGAGGTTGACAGAGTCTAGATCAGACTTACTTGTCTGGGATTACAACATATGAGGTGGACAGAATCTAGATCAGATTTACCTGTCTGGGATTACAACATATGAGGTGAACAGAGTCTAGGTCAGGCTTACCTGTCTGGGAGTGTAACATATGAGGTGGACAGAGTCTAGATCAGACTTACCTGTCTGGGACTGTAACATATGAGGTGGACAGCGTGTGACTAAAGAGTGAGACTCAGCAGGTAAGCACACATAGCTGGTCCAACCTGTCTGCTTGGAGACTCAGTACAGATATGTAGTTGGAGCTGGTAATTCCAGTCACATGTCACATTATTGACAAAAATCCGCATTTCCAGTTTTACTTTTTCTTCTTCATCTGATATAACAAAATTGCTTACTGGAGATATTTTCCTACATTTTAAAATGTTGGTGTTCATTTGTTGACTATAAGTCAAATAAGTTTTTTGTTTTTGAAGAAACCATTTAAAGGAATCATTTCAACTTTTTGAATGCATGGTGATCATCTTGGTTTCATTTACATAAATGAGGACAAAATACTTGAGAGAAATTTACCTAAGACAATTGAATCCATGGTCACTTGGCACCAGATACTTGGACAGAACATGGTCATAGTGTCAGCATATAATGTAGGATGCCCACTATGCCATGGTGGATAGGAAACAGAGTTCAAAGAGGGGGATGAACATGCCTCCCATAACCTGCTTCCTCCATGCTGACCCCACTTCCCAAAATTTTAATTACCTCTCCAAATAGCACACTGAGTAGGGATCAACCATGAACATAAGTAGGAAACATTTTATACTCAATCCTTAACAATGATGTTCCCAATATAAGGAGCACAAAGACATTGGCGCATCCAGGGGAACCAACCTATGATAAGTTTAGAAGATAAGAATTGGGCTCTGGGGAGACGATCTGATTGCTCTTGAGTCAAGCAATTAAAATCAGCAACATTTGCAAAGTGACTGATGTAATAGAGACGATAGGACCACCCTGCATACAGGACTCACAGAGTAAAATGAGCATGTCAGAAACAACTCCAGAAATCTAGCAGTAGGGCTGCTAGATCAGAAGACTCAGGCCATTCAAAAGCTTTCATATCTATAACATATACAAGTAGATCTATGGCATGAGTCATCTCCTGGTGAAGCATTATGCACCCTTTACAAGGATGAGGAATTACAAAACTCCATCCCTTCTGTCCCCTACTACGCTAATTGTGTAGAGGCATCTAAGCAAGAATCATTCATATTACAGAAAAGGAAACTGAGGAGAAATGTCTAAGCGATTTATGGTTGACAGATTAGAAGACGACCCTTAAGTGAGCTTTTCGACTCCTGCCCTGCCCTTTCAATCTTGTGTTGCCTCTTCTGAAAGCATTTACCTCTGCAATTGTTATTTTAGAAACACCTTCGATTGTACTCATTTAACAATGCATCCCTGCTTGCTGGGGTTTAGAAACCGAAGGGTGGAGTAGCAAAATTAAATCCACGCCACTGCCCAAGTTTTGTAACCAGCTGTCCTGTGACCTTGGTCTCATTCTTCAAACTTCTCGAAGCTTGGACTTCTCTGGGGGAAATTTGGAATTATTCATCTGGTGAGTCCCTTCCAGCTGTAGAATTTGATGACTTCCTATTTTAATGTGTCAGATGCAGCCCACCATCTCCAAAGTACACTTGGTCATGGAAGATCGGCTCCATTATTTATCTTGCATAGTCAAATATGTTTTGCATGGGCTATTTTAACACATAAAACCAACCAGCATTTCTTTGCAACAATGATAGCCGTGAATGACCCTCCTCACCACCCCTTGTGCTTCTTGGTGTAAAAGAGACTCCCTCTTGAGCTCTTGAAGACATGGTGCTGCGTTGCTCTTAGGCAGATGTTGAAAGAGTTTGTAATGAACATTGGTTCAAAGGGAATTGGTGGTTTCAGGGTAGAACATATGGCTGAAATTGCTTTTTAAAATGTAATTTGCAGCGGTTTTTACCTTCTAGTGAATTCCACGGCACCACATGCAGTAGCATTCACCTGCTCAACTAATATAATTTTCAAGATTTAGGTTTGCTGTCCATGGTGATAGATCACAACCAGGGTGGGATTTAATTCATATGAAACATGACCACTGTGATTTGGAAGCTTAGTTTCTGAACGTGTACGCACATTTGAGACCCTTCTCTTAAATCCTTCATACTCTTCATCTCAATTAGTGCTTTCCAGTGAACACTGTTGATTTCTCCTAAATTCTGGGAGGGCAGTGGACTGAGAATTACACTTTCTCGGGATGAATTTTATGGTTTTAAACAAGGGACTAGTTCATTTTTCAACTGTAGCTCTCAGGCATGTTTCTGCCTCCTCCCCCTGCCCTAATGAGAAGAAAGCATCCAGTTAGGCGACCTCCAGTCTACACCTGACTGGATTTCCATTAACGCCTGTGCTTATTAAGCAGTGTCTAGAGGCAGAAGAGGGCCCTGAAAGAGATGATTTTCCTCCCATGGTGGGGACAGTAACTTTGCAGCTTTAACTGGAGTTGCCTGATTGCTTCAACTTCTGCTGTTTATAAACTCCTGGTCTTTCAGTCTGGCTTTTGCAAACTAGACATAAGCAGTCTATTAATATAGGTGCAGAAATCTCAGCAGTCAGAATTTGGAAAGTCAAAATTCTACACTCCACCATTAGAATTAATTAATTAATGAGCCCATGATATTCTAGAATGCTACTCACAGAAATGTAATCTGAGGAAAAAAATAATAGCCATAAACTGGGCTGTATTCTACACTGTATCTGTGCTACCGTATCTAAATTGCTTATGTTTTTATAGATTTTTTAATGTTTTGAATGCATTATGGGTTCAACATACTATATACACTGGCATTAGGGGAACTGAAAAAAAGTCTCAGTTAAATTTAAGGTTGCTGTGGAGAATCTTCTAATGCTTCAATTTGAAAAATTATAATAAATTTATACACACTTAAACACACAGCAGATCTCTAGTTTGGTATATGTGTCTTAATTGGCTATCAAGATTTAATAACCAGCATTTGAAACAAAACCAATAACCAAAAAACACACGTTCTATTTCATTTTATGAATAGGTAGATTTTATCAAAAAAACATTCATTTTTCCTTCATGGGAAGGCACCCCGATTGCTCCCTGATACTTGTCCTTTATCTTTTGACTCCCTGTGTTTACTAGCCAGTGTTTATAATTTTGCTGGGGTTTGGGGAATTCTGACCCACCATTTAAATGCATTGCCTGCTGCTAAGTCACAGAATGAGCTTGGTGTTCCTTTCTGCTTTGGCTTGCGAATGTTACACTAATTTTTATGGCTTCCTCAGAGTTGAGCACTGGTTTGGTTTTTAAAGTTTAAAAATAAATAGAAAACAGTTAACTTCTAAGTTAGGACGATGCCACCTGTGGTTCCCAGGCTCTTCAATTAAAGGATATATATAATTTGCGCTGTGGGCACATGCAAGCCATGGCACCCATGTGAAGGATGGAGGATACCTTTCAAGTGTCAGTTCTATTTGTACAGAGGTTGTCAAGCTTGCCTGGCAAGCACTTGTACCTGCTGGTCTGACTTTTATTCTAGAATTGGAAAGAAACCCCCTTTCCATGGCTTTATTTATGCCTGCCAGTGTCATAATCTACATATGGCATTCATAACTATAGTATAATATGTATATTGATTTTATACTTACTATTTTAAAATAGATTGTATACCATTTTATAGGAAATACAATTTTCACACCCCCGTCTCCCAGTTGGTTTTGGTTTGCAGGTGGAGATGATTTTCAGCAATTACCATAGCTATTGTTTTCTTTTCTGGTGGTTTCCACCTTCTCCCACCTTGACCCTGGCAAGGTGGGCGTGACAGGTGGTTCTTGTCTCTTGTTGGATATTAATGTCACTGGATGCTTGCTTTGAATCGCTGAAGCAAACACTATAAGCCTCACAGCTGAAAACAACAGGGGCTTAGTGTCTAATGGTGCCAGATGCCAGAAGCCTGTCACCAAGATGTGGACAGGGTCACACACTCTCTGCAGTCCCTTCGTGAGAATCTTCCCTTGTTTCTTCTGGCTCCCAGCGACTCTTGCATTTTCTATTCTTGTGATGTTCTAGCTCCTTCCTTCTTTTCTGTCTTTACGTGATCTTTTCTTAATGTCTTTGTGTTCAACATCCTCTCCATTTGTGTGTGGAAGGGTTGGAGGGGGTGAAGGCTTCATGTGTATAGATGCATGCACATAGAGGAGAGGCCAAAAGCCAACCTCAAGTGTCATACCTTAGGCACGTGACACTTTTATTTTTTTAAAGGTTTTCTAGAACTTGCCAAATAGACTGGACAAGGTTTCAGGGGACCAAAGGCCCCTCCATGAGTGTTGTAGGCCACGACACCTAGTTTTTTCTTGTAGATATTGGGATTTGAACTCAGGTCCTCATGCTTGTGGCAGAACATTATGAACTGAACTCTTTCCCCAGTTCCTCTCCTTCTTTTGAAACTTTAGTGACTGAATTTCATGTTCAATTTTAGTGAGGGATGATTTCATCTTGAGATCCTTTATTACATCCGCAAAGCTCTAAGGCCAAGGCCAAGCGATCCCAGTTCAGGAAATGTGAGATGGGGCCGCCTGGCCTTCTCTGGGGCTTCAGCCCTTACACTTTATTCATGCATCTCTCAGTGGCCATGCATTCCCTCAGCAGCCATGCATCCCTCAGCAAGACAGACCAGTGGCGATTTCAGTGCAGGCACCTTGGTGAGTGTTCCACCCTGGCATCTGTTCTGCCTCCTTTCTCCATTGTGCTGAATCTACGTCTATCAGTCACGTCTTCCCATCTCTAGGCACACACATCCTGGTTGCTAAACGGTAGAAGCACAATCGGGGCAAGAAATTAAGCAGGGGCATTGTAACACAAAGGGACTGGCTACATGTTCCCTTCCTAGCCCTTCTCTTGCTGGGCCTGGAACTCAGGCAGTCAGTCAACCTCTCTCACACCAGCATCTGCATGTCCCCGGATACTTTCCCTCCCAGCAGGCTCACCTCACGCGATCCTCAGCAGGATTCCATCCCTCTGGGGCCTTAGACAGTTGTTCCCTGGTTCCTTGCCACTTGGGATTATCCACAGGGCAGCTAGGTTCATGTGGCAAAGTGAACATGAAGAGCCAGAGGCAAAGAAAGAAGGTTGGCATTGTAGTCTTTCATAAACTAATCAGGGTCTGCTTATTAAAATGTAGTTGTTAGATACACCCCAAACCCTAAAGCAGAGGGACTTACTCATGAGAGTGATGGGCAGGAGGAAGTCATTGGAGGCCCTTTTAGAAGGCGTAAAGCACAGTCCTTGCTCTCTAAGCATGTCATCGTTGTCATCACCACCACCACCATCACCACCACCACCACCATCATCATCATCACCATCATCACCACCACCACCACCATCATCATCATCATCATCATCACCACCACCACCACCATTATTATCATCATCACCACCACCACCACCACCATCATCATCATCACCATCATCACCATCATCACCACCATCATCATAACCATCACCATCATCACCACCACCATCATCATCACCACAACCATCATCACCACCACCACCATCATCACCATCATCATCACCACCACCACCATCAGCACCACCACCACCATCATCATCACCACCATCACCATCATCACCATCATCACCACCATCATCAC
>LOJH01013563.1:0-16396 GCA_001685095.1 Ellobius talpinus
CGTGCGGGAGCCAGGCGGGACGAAAAGCAGGCCTGCGCTCCCATATCACTACATCTTACTATCATTTAGGTTTTTTATTAAGATTTATTTTAAGAATTATTTATATTATCATCTTATGTGTTTTGCCTGCCTATAAGCCTGGTATCTGGAGTTCAGAAGAAGATACTGGGTCCCCTGGAACTCAAGCCACAGACAGTTGGGAGCTTCCATGTAGGTGCTCGGTATTGAACGTGGGTCCTCTGGAAGAGTACCTATGATCTTAACCACTGAGCCATTGCTCCAGCCTCATAATTTAAATCTTAATAAGCAATAAGCATTTACTCTTTAAGTCCGATAGCACATATATCTACTTAGAATTGCAGGTTAGCCCTATTTCAAGATGGGTAACATAGAAAGGATCTAAAAAACAGTTGTTACTATTCTTTACATTTTTGGAAAAATATATATTGTAGTTATTTATATTTATTTATTTCTTAATTCAATATTTATTTATTTATTTATTCATTTGGAGTGCAGACCAGTCTTTTTGAAACTGGGTACTATGTTGTCAAGGGGAGACCAACACTCAATACGTAGCTGAGGATAACCTGAACTCCTTTGAGTCTCCTGCTCCACCTTTCAAGTGCTGTGAGAGCCTAGCTTATAAGCTTTGCTTTTTACATTGTTTTACACAACAAACAACTTACATACCTTTTGCCGTAAATTTTTAACAGATTCTTTAATATATGGCAAATCTTTAGATGGGATATACTTTTCAAGCATTTTTTCAAAGTTAGGATGACCCATCATGAGGAAAAGCATCTTTCGACCATAATACCTATGGATATGTGAGAAACACATTAGTGCATTTTCATACAATAACGAAATGTTTCTGTCCTGGATGCATTTTGCCCAATGGGTGAGGCTATGACAAAGACTGCTGTTCCCTTAAGTAGGTAAATCACTGAAATTCAAGTACACTGACTGTCCTTGAGCGAATAGCATTCCCCTATTCTCCTGTCTGCCCCTTTTAAAGTTACTGCAGCTTAAATCTTTCAGCCATGAGTCAGCCGGAAAGCACAATTGGCTACTTTTGTTTGTTTTTTTCATGCACTATGGTCCATATTCAAGCTTGTACTCAAATGCATCATCTCTGTCTTGGCCTCCTCACACACTGACCTTGCTGCTCTCCCCCAGCCAAACATCTGACCTTAGTTAACCTTCTCTACATCCTATCCTTCTGACTCACTCACTCCTTTTCTAACCCAAACTTAGCTAGATGCCACTCTTCAAAATTCTATTTTCTGTCATTTAAGGTATAAATTTTAAAAATGAACCTAATGTTAGATGACACAATTAAGGTTGCTATGCTACTGAAATGGTGGGGTAGTCTTCAAGCTAGGATTATGTTACATGAAGTAAACATGATCCTTTTAGGGTAAAGGAGCCAAATGTCAATCTAACAGAGGAATGTCAAGCACCAAAGAGGTGCACATTGGAGATGCCTGGGCAGAGATCTTAGCAGCACAGTAGCACTCGGAACAGAGGATCGGCCCTGAAATAAGTTACAGTCACACTTGTGTGGACAAGTTTTGTGAAAGCACGACCTAGAGCGATCTCAGGACAGGCTGTCAGACAGATCTCTTCAGATGTAACAAAACTGCAGAAGAGGAGGAAACAGTACAGAACGAACGGAGACTTCCCACAAACAGAGGAAGGTCCTACAACTACTCAGGTAAGTCAACCCACTCAGCTATAACTTCAAGAACAATTCAACTTGTTAGCCTAGAATTTGAAGACAAATAGGTCTGCCATAAGGCTCAGGACTACAGTAAAGGCCGAAACAAACAAGAAAGCAAACGGCCACCCTCAAAACCTGAGCAACAGTGATATTCACAGATTAATTGAGAATTTTGCAGCCTCTAACTATGAATAATGACAAAATGAAGTAGTAGAGAAGCTTAGTGCAGACCAGGTGCATAGCTCTGTGGTACAGTACTTTCCTAGAGTGTATTAGGTTCTAGGTTTGACCCCAGCACAAAAAGAAAAAACACAAAACAAAAAAGTAAAACAAAGACACACACCACATACCCATTTAGAATCCTTTATTTCTCCCTCTAACTAGTCAATGGTCCTCTTGAATTCTTGTTTTGTTTTGTTTGAGGCAGGGTCTTACTATGCAGACCAGGCTAACCTGGTCTTGAGATAATCGGCCTGCTTCAGCTTCCTGAGTTTTATTAGGATTACAGGTATGTAGTATTATGCCTGGGTCTCCTGAATGTTTCTAAATGTTTTTATTTGTTTGTTTTATATTGTCAAGACAGGGTTTCTCGCTGTAGTACCAAATGTCCTATAACTCACTCTGTAAAACAGGCTGGCTTCGATTCAGTGATCTGCCTGCCTCTGCCTCCTGAGTATTGGGATTAAAGGTTTATTACTTCTAGAAACTATATATTTCCCCCAGAAAATTCTAAATATTTTTGTAAGACACTACTGGTTACTATGTCCAGCCTTCCTAAATTTACAAAACCTGACTAATAGACAAAAAAAACTTACTAAAGTGATGTAGATGAGAAACTTAATCTAGACTTTTGACTAAATAAAAATTTTCTAATACCACCACAGGTATCATGCTATATTATCTTGCCTTCTTTTGCTGAATGTTATTAATCTTCCTAAACTTCTTCAAGTAACAGTCACCAGAAACCCACGAAATATTCTAATATAAGTACACCATTTTCTGCTGATAATACGCAGGTAACCATGTTACATTTGTACCTCTTTCCTTTTTATCAAATTGCTTTAAAAATGTAATTTTTCGCTAAATATATTACCTGACTTTTGCCCACAATGAAGTTCTGCTACTTTTCTGCCCATTACAGTCTTGTGTCACTTAAAAACTTACTACTATGAATTATGAAGTGCCATCCTTATATTTGGAGAATTCATGATGTGCTTGCTCGGTATCATTTACAAATTAGCAAATAAGAGTCTCCTCAGTATCAATTTGAGACCTCATTTCTCCATTTAGAAAAATGTTAAGATTTTTAAAATCTTGTTTTCTCCTTCTAAGGCCTTCTTTTTTTCTTTTCTTTCTTTTTTTTTTTCTGTTGGTTTTTTTGAGATAGTGTCTCTCTGTGTAACAGCCCTGGCTGTCCTGGAACTCACTCTGGAGAAGAGGCTGCCTGCCTCTGCCTGCTTCTGCCTCCAGAATGCTGGGAAAGGTATGTGCTACCACTACCTGGCCTAAGGCCTTATTTCTAAAATTTAGGGGCCAGCAAGATGATTCAGTGAGTAAAGGCACTGGCTTCTAAGCCTGATGACTTAATTTCAATCCCTAGAACCCACATGATAGAGAGACTGTCCTTCAACCTTCACATGCACACCATGGCATATGTATGCCATGATATGCTCATGTGCCACACATACAAAATAAGTAAATGTAAATTTTTAAAACAAACAAAAGACTTAGCAAATATTACCAATTATTCACCTGGTTTCTTGTGAGCTATCTTGAGCAAACTTAGCAACAGCCGGCAGTAAGCGTTCAGCCATATCCTTTGTTCCAGATAAAATACGCTCTGGTTCCATAAATTCTACTACCTCTGCCAAATGCTGGGCTGTACATCTTCTCACTGCAATGTGCAGATGGCTGCAAAGCAAACACGATCATGCAAATCCAAGTTGAGGCATGAACTATTTCCAACAGATGAAGAGTTTAACAAATTGGATAAAAAATTAACAATCTGTCATGGGGCAGGAAGGTAGCAGGGGCAGAGGGTTGATACGAAGGGACTGGGAAATGAATGGGAGAGAGATGATGTGAAAGCAACAAAGAATAAATAAAAAGAAAGAAAAAAATTAACAACTTCTCATCAATCACCCTGAGAGGCTGAAATGACAAATGATTCACATTAGTTATCTCTACCCAAGAAGATACATCAAAACAGTCAATTCTTTTTTATGTATTAAGGCTTGTTTTACAGCCTATATTATGATTAATTTTAGAGAAGGTTCTATGGGCTTCTGCAAAGAATATATATTCCACACCTGTGAGATGGAATATTCTGCAAACAGCTATTAAATCCAACTGGTCTGTGTTGTTATTATTATTAGTGTGTGTGTGTGTGCATGTGTGTGTGAGAAAGAGAGAAAGAGAGAGACATGGAAACATGCGTGAGTGTGGCAGCAAACACATCAAAGTGCATATGCTGAGGTGAGAAGACAACACTCAGAACCTTCAGGACTCAGTTCTCTTCTTCCACCATGGGATCCAGCTGAAGAATTCCAGTAGTCAGGCTTGGTAGCAGGCACGTATGCACCCTGACCTGCTGAGCCATCTCATCTAATGTTTCTTTGGTGAATTTTAGTTTGGTTGACCTATCAAAAGACTTGAGTAGGACAATGAAGTTGCACACTGGTACTGAACCAAGACCTTTCTGGCCTTTCATTTCCTTTTAGTGTTTCTCTTCTGAAGTTATGAGTATCAACATTAAGTGCATTTACATTAACAGTTTCTTGATAAACTGCTCCCTTTATTTATTATTTATTATTATGTATTAATCATTATCCCTTCTGGTTAGTTTTGATTTGAATGCAGTTGGTATCAAAACAGCTACACTAGCTTGATTCTGGCTTCCATTTGCTTAAGATGTTGACATCCATGTTTTGCCTCTCAGTTGGTATCTTTCCCAGTGAGGTGTGCGCTTCCTATGAACAGGTAGATCTGGTTTTTAATCTCGTCAGTTGGTCTGCATTTTTCATTTTTAGTTATTTATTATTTATTTTGAGGCAGGTTTTTGCTATATAGTTCTAGTTAACCAGTACATTGCTAGGTAGGCCAGGATGATTTCTAACTCAGACGTCTGCCTGCTTCTGCCATCAAGTGCTGGGGTTAAAGGTATATGGCAACACACCCAGTGTGATCTGCATCTGTTAAATGGTGAGTTGAGTCCATTTCTATTTACGGTTCCTATGGAAAGGTTGGCAATTCACAATGATTTTTGTTAACTGGCTCTGGTTGGTTGGACTGTTGTTAGTTCTTTTCTTTCTCCCTAATCATATTAGGGGCTTGAGTGCTTACTGTGCCAGACGTGGTGGATTTTCTCATGTCCATCTACTCCTCTCATGAAATGTATTCTTTTCAGTACTCACATGAATGAGACTTTCTTTCTCTTTAGTGTATAGTATTCCTTGAAGTATTTTCCTCAGTGCTAGTTTGGTTACCATGAATTGCCTTAGTTTGTGCATTATGTTGAAATGCCCACGTTTCTCCATCAGGTTTAAAAGATAACTTCGTCATATATAACAACCAAGGTTGGCAATTATTTATTTCTACAGCTTAAAATATATCATCCCACGCTTTCTGGTCTTTGAGTGTTACCGATGAGAGATTTGATGTTATTCTCACATGCCTGCCTTTTTAGGTAAGCTGGTGTTTTCCCCATACAGGTTTGTTTTTGTTGTCGTTATTAAAATCATTCACTTGAGAGTTTGCATGTGCTTCTGAGCACATGTGTGGGTATGTACGCTGTGTGAAGTGTGGAGGTCAGAGGATGATGGTGGGAATTGTTCGCATCTTGCACCATGTAGGTTCTAAGGATCAAACAAAGGTCATCAGGCATGGTGGCAAGGGGCTTTTCCCAGCTGAGCCCTCTTGCCAGCCCCTTCCTCATAGCTTTTAATATTGTTTCCCTGTTTTGCATTTTGGACAATACTTTTATTAGCATTTATCAACTATACATAATAATGGGGTTCATTACAACCATTTACATCTTGACTATGATTCATTAAGGAGAGGTTTCTCTCAATCATGTCTATTTGAAGTTGTAAATGCCTTTGTGTTATGAGTTCCATTTCCATACCAGGCTCAGAGGCAGCTTCTAGCCTGCCATCTTATCCTAAAGAAGTGATAAAGATGACTGACAACAGTTAAACTTTATTTAGCTCCAGATTTTGAACAAATGTGATATTATTAGAAAAACAAATTTATGGCTCTTTTCCTGTTTAACATATGATTTTTTATCATGGAGAGATTATTTTTTGCAAAATTTGCTTTTATCCTCACTGTGCACAGAAGTATAAATTAATTTTTAGTTTAAGGGTATTTCAAGATCATTTGACATTACCTTTGTCCTCCATTGATAAGAGCAATGACTGCACGTGCAGGAGTGACATTATTAACCATAGCTCTCAATGCCTTGTCCACATCTTCTCTTATGAATGTATTAGACTCTCCAGCCTTGTGCAACAAAGTTCTTACTGCAGTATCTAGCTCTTGATCCATGCTCTTCCTCAGATACGTGAAGAGATCACTTAGACACACCACAGCAGCACGCGACACCCCAGACCGTAAATTTTTCACCTAAAAAACAACTTTGAAACGTGAACTTTCCCCCACATGTTGTCAGAAATGCAGCAACATCACTTTGGAATGAGTTCTGACATTAAAGTAAGATATCTGATTATGTGAACTCACTCTGTAAAACAGGATGGCCTTAAAGTTACAGAGATCCACCTGCTTTGCCTCCCCAGTGTTGGGATTAAAGGCTTGCATCACCATACCTGGTCATGATTATGCATTATTATATATCCTCCACATCAACATCAAATAACTTTTCAAATATTACAAATTAAGAAAGCCCTACTTCATATATAAATACACTCAAAAATGTAGTATAGAATTGTCTAAATAGTTTGAAACTCAAGTATGTATGTAAATTTCTAATTAAACAAAACTCAATTTATCTGAAAACATTACCTCTTGAACTACTGCAAAGTTTGTTTCGTGCAACTTTGTGTTCAACAAGTCACAGTGAAAAGCAGCTAAGCATCGGATAAAATTCAGTCCCTCCATCTTCTTCTCCCTATGGACAGACAAATGACAAAATCATCTTTCAAATGGGATTTAATTAGAACAGAATCTCAAATGTCTTTTTTTGGGAGGGGGCAACGAGGAAACTATTTTCTTCCTTAATAGTTAGTAATCTTAAAAATCCAAGTAAATAACTTTTTCCTTTTTTTTTTGGTTTTTCTAGACAGAGTTTCTTTGTGTAGTCCTGGCTGTCCTGGAACTTGCTCTGTAGACCAGGTTGGCCCTGAACTCAGAGATCCACCTGTTTCTGTTTCCTGAGTGCTGGGATTAGAGGTGTGTGCCACCTCCACCACCACAAATAACTTTTAATAGCAAAAACCAACACAAGAGTCAAGCTAAGGTATTATTTCAGTAAAAGTACCATCTTCTTTCTGGAAAGTAGGAGACAAATAACAAATGAAAGTTAAGAAAAATAGTAAGAAAAAAAGCTAGCTGTTAGCTCATTAGTGAGAAAACAACTCAAAAGCAGTGAAAACCACCACCAGTTATTTCTAGGGCTCCTATTAGTTTTTCATTATTGGACTTAAAGGGTCAGACAAAGTCAGTGGATATGAACCAAAGACGGGACTCAGCTGGTATTTAGGTGTAATACCAGAGTTGATGGTTTTCTTTCCTTTTTTTTGCGGGGGCAGGGTAGGGGGATTCGACACAGGGTTTCTCTGTGTAACAGCCATAGCTATCCTGGAACTAGCTCTTGCAGACCAAGCTGTCCTCGAATTAAGAGATCTGCCTGCCTCTGCCTCCCAAATGCTGGGATTAAAAGCATGTGCCACTATCACCCAGCTAGATTTGATGGTTTTCATCTTGTAGGTTATAGAGAATGTGAAGTATGGAAGAACTTTAGCTGGTAATGCTTCTGTATTCATTGTGTGTACTATCTGTGAGCATGGGCATATGCCATGGTATGTATGTGGAGGTCAAAGGGTTTTCTGGAAGCGCTGCTAGTGTTCAACCTCTGAGCCATCTTTCCAGCCCAGACTTATTTTATATATAAGCGTGTATATGTACACATGTGAGTGCAGGTGCCTGCGGAGTCCAGAAGAGTGTGTCAGATCCCAGGGAGCTGTAGTTACAGTTGACTGTAATCTACCATATGGATACTAGAAATCACAACCAAGTCTCTACAATAGCAAACAAGTGTTCTAAACCAAAGATCCATCTCTCCATCCCTAGACATTTTTAAATTCATATATTTTTTGTCTTTTGCTTGTGTTTTTTAGGGACAAGGAATTATACAGTCTAGGCTGCCTCAAACTCATCATGTAGCAGGGTCTGTCTTTGAACTCCTGACTTTCCTGCTTCCACTTCCTGGATTACAGGAATGCAACACCTCAACATCTCTAACATACAACAGCAGAGTTGAGTACTCACAACAGAGACATCTGCTATCTAAAAATATGTGCTCTCTTACTTTTTACAAGAAATGATGGTTAAGGAAAGAGTGCCCCTGATGTACAAAATAATGGTAGCTTAAGCCGGGTGGTGGTGGCACACGCCTTTAATTCCAGCACTTGGGAGGTGAGGCAGGCAGATCTCTGTGAGTTCGTGGCCAGCCTGGTCTACAAGAGCAAGAGTCCAGGACAGGCTCCAAAGCTACAGAGAAACCTTGTCTCGAAAACAAACAAAGAAACAAACAAAAAAGTAGCTTAGAGAACTTAATTCCATAGTACTCCTAAAGGAAAACAGAATAAAAGAATCACAAAGTATTATAGCAGGAAAAGAACCAAGAGACTTATTGTTCTAAGGCAAAGTAAAAAGTTAACCAAGAGGAGAGACCAAGAAATGAATAGTGTATACTTAGCAAAATAGTGACTGTGTAGTTTTAATGAAAGGATTCCTAATTGAAAGCCAATTAAAGAAGATTAAGAAGGTGAACATGGGGTAAAACTATAGTTAATGGGTCACCCTTTTTTGAGAACGTTCAGTTTAAGGAGGAAGGTAAGTAGAAGTGGGGAAATGCATACAGCTTATGGAGACTTATTTTGAAATTAGAAATATATGCACACTTTTGGCATGGGGGTTTACTGGGGATATTGGTTTACAATCCAAGGTCCTGGCACATGTCAAGCATATGTGTTACCACTGAGCAATCCCCATGTTGAAGAACACGGTCTAGCAGAGGCAAAAGGGATGCTGAAGTGTAGAAGGAACTAGAGTAGAAAATGAGAAAAAAAGCAGCCAGCAGATCCTCCAGCGCAAACACTGCCAAGTAAATATAACATTTGGTATTTTCAATGATCCCAATACTGCAGTTGTTTCTAAGTTGCTTGTTATACATTATATTTCAAGTGAATTATGAGATATACAGTCTAATTCCAAAGGTTTTGCATAACTCATAATAAAGCTAAAATACATCTGGGGCAAAAGTAGCAACATTAATAAGTTCAAAAGAGTCAGCTGCCTAAGAACTAAAATAATCTCAATGATACAGGGATACCATTAAGAACAGTGTTAACTTACCAGTCCTCATCAGCTAGAAGCCGTAAGGCTTCTGTCAGGGCTATTTCTGGTTTAGAAAATGGTCGTAATTCCAATGAATCCATTATCTCTGGACTATGAGTGACAGAAGACATTCTTTCTTTATACTGTGGAATGACTCCAGGAGATGTTTCACCTAAAACAAAACATTAAATAAGGCAACAAAGAACCTTTACATAAAGGATATAAACACACTCAACTATAGATGTTAAATGAGTATTTCCTCATATAACATTACTAGCTTTAGTTTGTTAAAACAAACAAAAACTTTGCAATAACTCCAAATCACATCTATTTAAAACTATATCTTTTATATTTTTTCATATAAAATTATAAAATACTGCAACTGGAATATCCTGGTAAGACTGACAATTTCAATAATTAAAAGTAACACAGAGCAACTGAGTTGTAGCATTAGCAACATAAGGAAGATGTACATCCAAAATTATTATAAATTCATGAGCCTAACCAGATCTACGGTTTTTATTGTTGTTTTGGATCTGCTTTTTTAGGGCCTATCCCACCATCAATCATGCTTTGTTCATGATTTTCTCTAAGCAGTGGAGCTCATTAAAACCCTTCACAGAATGGGGGTCTCTAATTGCACATATCCTCTCCAAGGACTCTGATGCCACTACCCTGTGAGTACTGACTATGAGCAGCCTTCCCTTTGGAGAAGCTTCTGTCCCTCTCCCAGCACAGACGCCCTCTCCTGTTGGAGGTGATATTTTGGTCTTGGGATTTCCTCTTAGGAATTTGTCACTTTGATGGATGCATACTATGAGCATAAAGATTGCTTGACTGGGGATGAGGTAGTGAAATAAAAAAGTATAGTTTTAAGAACAAAAGGAAATCAATACGGTATAATTTTTTAAAATCATAGATATATACTTGCTTTACTATTACAGCTATTAATTTAAAAAGGAAGGTACACAGCATTTACATTGAGATTATCATATCAATAGAGACCTTTTCTATTGATATAGTATTTTTATTAACTTATTCTTTGAAAATTTCATACATATATAATATATTCTGGTCACGCAATCCATTTATCGTCTCTTCTCCTCCTCCCCACACTCAGCTATTTACTGCGCAGTTCCTAGATATAAAAAAGCACTACCTGAGACAGTGGGAAGCATCATCTTTCAGCACGCATAATTTAAGACTTGGGCTAAGTATCAAGAAGGAAAAAAACCACAAAGAACGGGCTTTTTTAAGTGAGTAAAAATCCATTGGTTCTCTTTCATGGAATAATTTTAAAAAGGAACTATTAGGTACTAGAAAATGATCATCATAAAAGATTATTACCCATGATATTTTGGTAAGGAAATGTTGAAATCACAATATATAAGAACTTTCATTTGATGCTGTACACCGATTATACATACAAATTCTTCAAAAATTGAAAATCCAAAAGTAACAATATATTAGCAATACTTGATTGAGTTCTTTTTCTTTTTAAAGATTTATTTATTATGTATACAGCATTCTGTCTGGATGTTTGCAGGCCAGAAGAGAGCGCCAGATCTCATTATGGATGGTTTTGAGCCACCATGTGGTTGCTGGGAATTGAACTCAGGACCTCTGGTAGAGCAACCAGTGCTCTTAACCTCTGAGCCATCTCTCCAGCCCCGATTGAGTTCTTTATTATAGACCTTGATGAATATTTTGCAAGTTATTTTTTCTTTAGATTTAGTTTATCTAGTGTATGAATTACATATGAGTAAGTGCCGGGGTGTGTAGAAGCCAGAAGAGGGTGTCAGATCCCCTGGAACTGGAGTTATAGTGAGTAAACAAATGTGGGTGCTGGGAAGCAAGAACTCACATGTGAGGAAGACGATGTGCCAAACAAAGAATAAATGAACCCACTTCAATTAGTGTTCCTGGTTCAGATCTACTTTCCAGTAGGCATCATGTATACACACACACACACACACACACACATGCACGCACGCACACACCGAGTATTGAAACATTACAATCCTGAAAGAACTGTATATAAAAGCTAGGGTAGTAAATGCTTAGAATCTCAGCACTTGGGAGGCAGAGACAAAATGGCCAGGAGTCACCTGAGGTTACACAGTGTGTTTAAGGCAAGCCTATGCTATGCTACATAAAACCTTATCTTAAAAACACTACCAGCTATGCTCCAGTGGATAGCCCCAACCTCATGCACATATGGGCAGCACTAATGGGACTCTGTGGATTTAAAAGAAAAAGACATGAAATTGTGAGGGGGCATGTTGGGAGTGATGGAGTCCCAGTTAGTTTTATGTCAATTTGATACAAACTAAAACCATCAGAGAGGAGGGAGCCTCAATTGAGATAATGCCTGTAGAAGACTAGGGTGTAGGGCATTTCCTTAATTAGTGACTGATGCGGGCTCAGCTCATTATGGGTGGAATCACTCCATGGGTTCAAATAAGAATGCAGGCTGAGCAAGCCAGTGGGAGAAAGCTAGTAAGGAGGATCCCTTCAAGGTCTCTGCATCAACTCCTGACTCCAGGCTCCGGCCCTGACTTCCTTTGATCATGAGCAGTAATGTGGAAGTGTAAGCCAAACAAAAACAAAAACACAAAAACCCTTTCCTTCCAAAGTTGCTTTATGTCACGGTGTTTCTTGACAGCAGCAGTAACCTTAACTAAGACATTAAGTAAGGCAGATGAGTAACAAGCCGTTTATTTAGCTGGCTATTGTGGCTCAAGCTGGTATCTTCAGAACTTGGGAAGCTGAGTCAGGATTGCCACTGAGTAAAAAGCCAGCCTGGAACATGGAATGAGATAAACTGTCTCAAAACAATACAAAAGTTTACGTAAACCTAGGATCATCCTTCGGGTAACACTAATCTACCGAACTGGAAACTACTGATATTTTTAGTTAAAAAAATGAGTTTGGATGTGTGGGTAGGTGGGGAATGTGCATGTGAGTGTAGATACTCTTGGAGGCCAGAGGCTTCAGACTCACATGAACCTAGGGTTATATGTGGTTGTGAGCCACCTAATATGCTTTTGCCAAGAACCAAATTCAAACAGTCTTAATTACTGAGCCATCTCCCCGGCCCCATGGAATCTTCTTAAATAGAGATATACCCAACTAGAACTTTGTTGTCAGAAAATATTACTGCCTATAGGCTTATAACTATAAACAGAGTTAAATATTTAAATTCTGGTTGATCTGCATCATAATTTTCTATGTATATTCATATGTTTAAGTAACACATGAATGACTTTAAGAAAGCAGTCATAGGTTTCAGAAATCTAATGTAAAGGCTGCATTATAGACAAAAATCAATCAACATCAGTAGTAACAATGAGCACTCCCAAATATATGATTTTCTGTTTGCACTTTACTACTACTCTTAGTGGAGTAACACTGACCTAGTGGATAGTTATGCCTTTTTAAATTTTATGTGTATGAGTATTTTGCATATATATGTCTGTGAACATGTGTGTGTATATGTGCACACATAGTGCTTGAGAGGCAAGAAATGACCATCAGATCCTTTGGAACTGAAGTCATAGACAGTTGTGAGCTGCTATGGGATGCTGGAATGAACCAAGTCACCTAGCCAGTGCTTTTAACCACTAAGCCATCTCTCCAGCTCCTTTTCCCTGGCTTTTATAAGATTAAAACATGGTGAAATTACTTGAGAATATTAACAGCTAAACTTCACAAATGCCTATTTTAACAGGTTGGAGGGTGATGACTTTAGGTAGCAAATTTACATACCAATACCTCCCATCTGATTAGCTCTATTCACACAGGATTTCAAGAAGAGTTCTGCAATTCCTGCATATGCTAGACCTTTTATTTTTACTCTAAGAAAATTTTGTGCACAATTATATTTATACATTAATTTTCTTCTATTTCTTGATATGCACTTTAAACTCAACATAAATTTAAGAATGAAAATACAGTCTACAAAGTTTAGTTTAACAAAAGTAATTAAGAAATACTACTTAATGTTTACCAAAGCTCACAAAACAGTTCAATTTAACCTATTCTTTTTTGCTAGTTTGTACTATACCCAAGAACTATCCATTGGTCTTAAAGGCATCCCAGGAGATGACTCTCAATAAAGTACTTGACACGTAAGCATCAGGACCTGATTTCTATCCCTAGGACCCATGTAAAAAGATGGATGTAGCAGCACAGGCCTCTGATCTCAGCCCTGTGGAGGCAAAGAGAGAAGAATCCCCACAGCTGTGGCCAACTATATTGTAGCTGACTCTGTAAGATCCAGGTTCAATGAAGACTTCAACTCAAAAAACAAGGTAGAGGGGGCTGGAGAGATGGCTCAGAGGTTAAGAGCATTGCCTACTCTTCCTAGAGGTCCTGAGTTCAATTCCCAGCAACCACATGGTGGCTCACAATCATCTGTAATGGGGTCTGGTGCCCTCTTCTGGCCTGCAGGAGTACACACACAGAATATTGCATACATAATAAATAAATAAATAAGGTAGAAAATGACTTAAATGTCAACCTGTGACCTCCATAAACCCATACACAAGTACATGAATACAAACACCTAACTGCACACACCTGAACATGAAGACGCACATGCACACTCAAAAGCTACGCCCCAGAAATCATGGCACCTACTCTTGCCTAAGTGTAAAATATATAGTAAAAAAATACTGAAGGACAAATAGAATAGATGGTCAATAGTGACTTACTCTTTTTAATTACATTTATTTTTATGTACACACGCCATGGTGCACTTTTGGAGGGCAAAGGATTACCTGTGAGAGTTGCTTCTCACCTTTCATCACGTCATCAGGTTTGGCAACACGTGCCTTTACCCTCTGAGCTAGCTCATTAGCCTTAGAGAGACTTTTTGATCAAGATCTAACACAAACTCCACTATCTCAATGACCTCAACTATAACAAGTGAAAGGGGGGTATCTCCAATGAGTATGGAAGGGACTGTTAAATCAACCTGGATATAAAAACAATCTAGATACTCACATATATAAAAACAACTGAAGCCTGTTCCCAGTTCTTCAAGCTAATCAAAGGCAGAATCATCTACTATCCATCTATTCCACCGTCCTCTGTTACAACTGTATTGGACCTCATGCACCCACATTAAATAACAAGCATTCGTAACATTACTTACTTTCAGATGTCATTTTCTCAGTTCCTGTATGTTTTATTCGTTCCCAGGGATTCAGCTCTTTCCTTTCACAATCTTTAGCATCAAAAGGCTCTTGTTCTTCTTTTCTCTTTTGTCTCATCTTGTCATAAGTAGATTTTGCAATAGAAACTTTAGTCTGCATGAAGAAGTTGAAATGTCTGTGCTGTGGAATAACCCTTCTGCACACTATGAAAATGTGTTGCTCTCATTGTTAACAAAAAGCTGATTGGCTGACAATAAGGCAGAATTTTCAGGGCAGAGAGAATGCTAGGAAGAAGGGCAAAGTCTGAGAAGTCGAGAGAGATGCAGAAAGAAGCAAGATGAACATGCATACAGTATTGAAAGAAGGTGCCATCAAGTGGCAGAGGGTAGATAAGAAAATACGGGTTAATTAAAAATGTAAGAGTTAGCTAGTAACCAGCCTGAGCTAGTGGCTGAGCATTTAAGATTAATACGAAGCCTCTATGGTTATTTGAGAGTGACTGCTGAGCCACAGAGAAACTCCACCTACATATGGCATTTAGACTTAAATTCAAAGATTTCTCTCTAAAGGAAAAAAGGGAGATATGATATAGAAATGATAAAATGGTAGATTATCAAATGTACCCTAATCTAAAAGACAGTAATCTCAAAATATTTTACATTGGTATGGATTTTGGTTTATTGATTAAATTTAATTTTGTTATACTGTATATATGTTTCTACTCTTGTTTAGGGTATTGTGTTTATGCAGTTCATTTAAAATATAAAATATAATTAAGAAATACAGATTAATAGTCATCTATAATAGTCAAACTTATAGTCAGTCACATTAGGTATGTTTTTAAGGTCATACACGGATATATTTAGATAGATAGTCTTCAAACACTTCAAATACCTACAGAATATGACATTTAATATGTTTAATAACCTAAGGCTTTTCATGATAGTGAGACACATCTGCTCCTGACAGCACCAATTTACTTCAAAAGAGGATAAAGGGCACTGAAGAAACTCCATATGGGGTTGTTTTCTTTATGGCAAAAGCTAGCCATTTGGGCAAAGAAACTGCCCTTGTTGACAGTATACCATCCAAACTGGACCAGCAGGATGCAAAAAAAAGCAACTGACAAACTTTTTCAGTCCTTCAAAATTCCCTGCTTCTCAGAGATGTCTGTCAGATATACTATGTCTGTAGGCCAACTGTCTGGGCAGCCAGATGTCCCTGTCGTTAAGTAACATTTCACCCTTCTGGGATCTTTGATGGAGTTAAAGACTAAAAAATTAAACTTATAGTTTTCCTTAGTTATGATAAAAAGTAAATCAGGTATAAAACTTTCGACTCACAAAGATAAGATAAATAATATTTTCTCTAATTTTGCAAAATACAAATGGACTTGATATTGTAATTTTTACTTGATAACTGCTTTTGTTATATATAATTTTACTATGCTAAAGTTAAAACCTTCCTTTTTTAATTAGACAAAAAGCAGGAATCACTATGGAATAATCCTCTGTACACTGTGAAAAGGTGTTGCTCTCATTGTTAAAATAAAGCTTATTGGCCAATAGCTAGATGGGACTTGGGGGCAGAGACAAATGGCTGAGAAGAAAGCCAGAGTCTGAAGGGTCAAGAGAGACACATAAAGAAGCAATATGAATGTGCTGTGTTGAAAGAAGGGACCTCCGCGTGGCAGAGGGTAGATAAGATATATGGATTAATTTAAAATGTAAGAGTTAGTTAGTAACAGGCCTGAGCTATCAGATGAGCATTTATAATTAATAATAAGTCTCTGAGTGGTTATTTAAAACTGGCTGGTGGGAGAGAAAAGTCTGCCTACATATCTGGAAGCATTCAGAAAGTTTAACATTTAAAATATCTTTTATCTTTAGAGGCCAGCCTGGTCTACAAGAGCTAGTTCCAGGACAGGCACCAAAAACTACAG